>WAAF01020584.1:697719-840532 GCA_013400475.1 Tricholaema leucomelas
CTGGTGGGGGGGGGGGGTGGGGGGGGGGGGGGGTGGGGGGGGGGGCGGGGGGGGGGGGTGTGGGTGGAGGAAGCAAGCTACAGCAGATGTTTTGCTGCAGGCTTGCCCAGAAAGACCTGTCTGGTGGAACTACCAAGGAGTGAGTCAGTAGAAGCATCACTCAAAGGCTGAGTGCTCTTGCATATTCCATGGAATCATTTCAGATCAAATCCAGCCATTCTCCAACTCTACCAAGTCTAGCGCTAAACTATGTCCCTTAGCACCACATCTAAACACCTCCAGGGATGGGGCTTCAACCACCTCCTGGGCAGCCTGTTCTAGTGTTCGGCAATCCTTTCAGTGACGAAGTCCCTTCTACTGTCCAACCTACACCTCTTCCTAAGATACTTGCTCTTGTCCTATCAATTTTTACTAGGTAGAAGAGACCAACACCTACCTCACTCCAACCTCTTTTCAGGGAGCTGTAAAAGCAGTGAGGTCTCCTCTCAGTCTCCTCCAGACAAAACAACCTCAGGTCCCTCAGCTGCTTCTTAACAGACCTCTTCTCCAGACCCTTCATCAACTTTGATACCGTTCTCTGGACCTGCTCCAGCACCTCAATGTCCCTCATGTAGTGAGGGGCCCAAAACTGAGTACAATNGTTTGAAATTAGCTGCTGGTTGTCACTGATGCAGTGTTGGCACTGAGCACTGAATAACCAGCAGTGAAACATCACAATGCTGCAAGGAATTAATGAATACATCACATCTTCAGATCAAATTACGCCTGTGTGTGTCTGAAGTCCCTCATGTCACAAAATGTCAAGCCACTTTGCATGAAGGGAACTATGACAGCCAGAAATAGTGTCTTCTGTCACAAGAGCCTTAAGCCTGTTTTTTTAAACCAGACGCCTTACAGTGCCTGCACTGTAATCCTTCAGGATTTTAGTAGGAATCCAGATGTGGAATTGGCTATTTCCTGATCCTTTTGACTTGTGAATCTGCAGGTGACAGACAGCAGTTTTCTGCTATAGCATCTCTTCCATTATTTCCCCAAGTTACTTTGATCTTTATCCATACCAATGCCATCTAGAAATCAGATCAGTACTGCACAGAAGTACGAGCTGACAATGCCCCAGTATTTATTGTTGCAGAAATGAAACTGAGTTTCAAAACCCTTACAGAAGCCGAGGCAAAAATCAGTTCTGGGGTGTGCAAATCCAAGGGCTTTACTCATCTGATTGGATTTCCCCATCCCTCAACAAGATCCAGACGAGTAAAATTACTATGAAAGGACACCTAGTGGTACTCCGCAGAAAGTCAGACACTTCAGATGTGCTGGGGAGCTGGAGAACATTCCCTGCTGAAGTTTGCCTAGGTCATGGCATGGAGTGCCAGGTGTTCGCTGGGAAAACGAGAGAAAGTGCCAGGCACTGTGGTAACCACACTGAAGCAAGTGCATCGTATCTGCTGATACGATTGCTGCAGAATGTTGCATCATTCTGTCTGCACCCTTGGCCATGAGCAGCTGTTTTGCAACAAAGGGGATTAGCGTGCAAGGCCACCAAGGAACTGGTAAGCGAGACTGAGCCCAGCTATGAAAGAGTCCCACAGAGCAAAGGTAAAACAGTCCAACTTGTAGTGATCTGCTACCTGCACTTCATAGCTCCAGATTTGGAAGAGAAACAGTGATGAAGCTGAAGGCAGCAATGCAGCAATGCCATGTTTAGACAAGGTGGTCGTTGCCAACAATGCAGCCATCATCCATGCCAGTGCAATGGTGTCTAGATAAGCTAGATGCAGAGAAGTAAAGGGAGCTGAAAGCAGAGCAGGACAGCACAAACAGGGAGATCACAATCCAACAGCACACTGGTGTCAAATCAGGCCATGTGTGATGCGTCTGAATGCCCTTTCTCAGATGCTTGTAATATTTGTAATGCCATGGTAAAATAAAATAAGGACCAAAAAAGAGTAAATGATAGCACAAAAGACAGTTGAAGAGAATTGTAAAAAACAAAAAAATAATAAGGTGGGGGGNGCCTGTTCTAGTGTTCGGCAATCCTTTCAGTGACGAAGTCCCTTCTACTGTCCAACCTACACCTCTTCCTAAGATACTTGCTCTTGTCCTATCAATTTTTACTAGGTAGAAGAGACCAACACCTACCTCACTCCAACCTCTTTTCAGGGAGCTGTAAAAGCAGTGAGGTCTCCTCTCAGTCTCCTCCAGACAAAACAACCTCAGGTCCCTCAGCTGCTTCTTAACAGACCTCTTCTCCAGACCCTTCATCAACTTTGATACCGTTCTCTGGACCTGCTCCAGCACCTCAATGTCCCTCATGTAGTGAGGGGCCCAAAACTGAGTACAATACTCAAGGTGTGGCCTCATCAGTACTCAGTACAGGGGAACAATCACTGCCCTATTACTGCTGGTCACACTACTCCTGACCCAGGCCAGGATGCTCTCTGTCTGTTTTGCCGCCTGGGCACACTGCTGGCTCATGTTCAGCTGGCTGTTGATCAACATCCTCAGATCTTTATCTCTGCTGGACAACTTTTCAGCCACTATTCTCCAAGCCTGGAGCATTGCCTGGGGTTATTGTGACCCAGGTGCAAGAGCCAGCCTTGTTGAATCTCATGCAATTGGCCTTGGTCCATTGATCCAGCCTATCCAGCATTTCAGCATAAGTATTTGAAGAGCAACAAAGAGTAAACCACTAGAAGCAAGGTTAAAAACCAATTATCTGGAAAATATTATTAATGAGCAGGCTCCAGTACACCTATGTATTTCCAGAAGAGAGGACTGTTGCATGACCTGCAGCACAGAGGCTCACCTACCCCCGAGCAGTGGCCCCTTTGAGCAGCACAGGCTGTGTGACCTCGGCTGGCTTTGCAAAACAAAGTTAAAATAGTTTTTTGTGGAGCTGTAGAAGAGCATCCCATGCAAAGTGAGGCAAGACAAGAAAGACTGAAAGTGTAAGATCTCAGGATGAAACATCATGAAGTCAGAAGGCAACTCAGCAAGAATAAGGAAAACTCTCTATAACTAGCACAGGCCAGCAGTTTCGCTTCAGACTGTCAGCTCTTCAGCTGGCACTCATAGAATCAACCAGGTTGGAAGAGACCTCCAAGATCATCCGGTCCAAACTATCACCCAGCCCTGTCCAGCCAACTAGACCATGGCATTAAGTGCCTCATCCAGGTTTTTCTTGAACACCTCCAGGGACAGTGACTCCACCACCTCCCTGGGCAGCCCATTCCAATGCCAATCATCACTCTCTCTGTGAAGAACTTCCTCCTAACATCCAGTCTATACCTCCCCTGACACAACTTGAGACTCTGTCCCCTTGTTCTGTTGCTGATAGCCTGGCAGAAGAGACCAACTCCCACCTGGCTACAGCCTCCCTTCAGGTAGTTGCAGACAGCAACGAGGTCTCCCCTGAGCCTCCTCCAGGCTAAACAACTCCAGCTCCCACCTGCTCGGGAGTGGCAGGCATACTGTTTTTTAGCCTGCTCTTACATTGGTTATAGCTATCTACTACCAGTATTAGGCAATAAGTGATGGACGTGTAACTGAAAGCATAATGCTGCTTGCAGAGACTCTGGACATGAGAAGTTGCTCAAATAAGAGCAATTGATTGGCAAAAGGTTACAGCAGGAGAAGCAAATTTTTGTTCTTTCCTGTGGTCAAAAATGGTGATAAGCTTAATGAATAAAGGCCTGAGAAGTGGATGCTTTTGTTTTAGTCGTATAGCTTAATGGCTTGTACACTTCTCAGGAAGATTTATGATGCCCCTTTGGCCCTGGAGATGTTTCTTCTTACTGAAGAGTAAGCTTGGGCAGCTGCTAAGAATAGACATGTTCAAGCAAATTACTATCTTTTGTTATTGACAAGAAAAAAAAGATCACCTAAATCAGTGGAAAACTGTGTTTGTGTGTTTTAAGGGACACCCTAATGCAGCACTGCTCATCATTTTCTTTTACTGGGACAATGACAATTGCTAACTTAAGTTGCATCCCAACAGTCAAATTCCTAGGCTTCCTGAAGAAATTAGCTAAGTAAAGCCCTGAAGTATGATTGAACTTAAGAAGCCAGATTTTGAGGCAGCTTAGGTTACTCTGCTGAACTTCCTTCATTCATTGCCTTTGCTACAGTAAAATATCCAGTCCTTGCACAGATCACAGCAAATGGAGCTGAACCAAGATAGCTGCAGGCTTAAATTGCTAATTATTCAGGACTGTGGAAATAATTTTTTAGATATAAAGTTGACGTTAAGGGGGGGTTGGTTTGCAGCTTTCTAGAATCCGGATTGGCCTCTTAGCTATTTCAGCTCTTCTCTTTTCAAGTGCTCTGGTTTTGACCTTGTGAAAATTAAATTAAGATGCCCAGGACAAGAGGAAGGAATCCTACGCAATCAAACAACTAAGACAGATCTGAAAAGCTCAGGCACCAGTGGCAATTTGGACAGTTGGACTAAGATGAAGAGATGACTGCATAGCTTGGGGTTATTTGTGTGCTGGAAGGTTTTTCTGGTTAGTTGTTTATTTTTTATAGTTTTAGTGTTTGTTTGATTTTTTTTTAAGTTATCACTCAATGACACTGCAGTGAGGAAAAGAATTTATAAGAACATTTCAGTCTCACATACTGCATCACAGACACAACCTTCTGAGTTCAACGAGATCACAGCTACAGACATTAATATTTCTTGATTTTTTTTTTTTCTTAACACTGTTTTGTATCCCATCAACAAACCATTCTTTTACCTTCACAAAACATCATTAGAGGCACTTAGTGCATGGCCTAGTTGACTGGATAGGACTGGGTGACAGGTTGGACTGGATGATCTTGGGAGTCTCTTCCAACCTGGTTGATTCTATGGCATACAGTGATAGCTCCATTCCACATTAGCTACTTCATTCTCTTCTCACCTGCTGTATTTAATTACTACAGCATGGTTAGGCATTAGGAATTACTGAAATATCTAGTGCTTGGTATTAAAGATTAATTTATATTTGAACTAGGTAATTGTCCTGAGTTAGCACAATCTGCTTTAACAAGCAAGTGTCCACACACACACAAAAGCAACAGGGAAAATAACACAAAACACCACTCTGGATTGACATAAGGATTTAACTGCAAATGATGCACTGCACAGTTACCTCAACCTGTTTGCAGAGAAGCACAGCAAAAAGCAGGAGCAGAAGCCAGCAATAAAACACTTCCCCCCACCCAAGCATGCAGCACCCAGCCCAGAGGAAAAGCCCAGCACCCAAACCTACAAACAGGCAACAGCAGGGGCTGTAGAGATGGCTTCCGTAAGAGAAGAGCTGAAGGGTTGCCCCATGCTGGACAGGCTGTTCTAGCTGGCGCCAGTGAACTGTGGCCATACAGGGACACAACATGGAACCTTCACCATGGCTGTGCTTATGTCTCATCTTTTCTGCTGTCATTTACCTACCCTCACTCTGAGCTCAAACTTTGCAGAATGGGGGCATCCTTCCCTTTAAGGGGGTGATAGTAAGAATTTAACTTTCTCTTGCATCAGCTTGATTTCCAGCTCCAGCCACACTTGGCTCAATGCGAGAGCATGGTCTGTACTGCACCCTTGCCTGTCCCACCTCCACAAGCATACATCTCATTGAGACCTCTTCCAGAATGCATATCTGAAGTTATCCTTCACAGGAGACTATGTCAGTCATACATCTCCTCTTGGTGTGTTTTAGACCCAGGCTGAGTGCTTCTGTAAACCTTCCCACACCTAACATACTGATCCTATTGCACAGCCCAGTGGGCACGGTGCTGTTGGGCTAACAGCTTATGAACCTAGAGGTCTTTTCCAACCACAATGATTCTGTGATTCTGTTGAGAGAGTGGAGACAAGCTTACTTCCTCTTTGCTGGAAAACCTCTTCACAGAAGGCAGCTGACAGAGGGTAAACTTTGTGTCTTTCAGGTGTTTTGAATAGAGAGGTAGAAAGCAGTCCAGCATCACAGCATAGCAAATCTGTCCTGGCATGAGGCCAGGGGTGGGGGGTTAACACAGGGACAGAGGTTCTTTTGAGAGCGAAGTTCAACATTTGCAACAGATGTGACTGCTTCATTTAAAGTACATCATCACCATCAATTATTTAAGGTAATACAGTGCCTCTGTTAGCTTTTTTAAAAATACCATTACAACATAAACAAAAAAGCTGTTAGGAGCATTTCCAGTAACATTCACTACTGCCTTTCAAAATTTTCAATGGTCTTCAAGATTTTGAGTTTAAACTCATGCTTCTAAAGTACCTTTAGCTTTCTTCCCAGTTCAGCACTGAACATCCAACAGCTGCCAGTGAGTAGGGTTCAGTTGTGATGGCAAAATAGTTGGATGCAGTCTTTCAACAGAAAATTCTACTCTGCCTAGTGGCCAAGGGGAAGACTGTTGAAGATCAACATGTAAGCTGGAATCAAGGGATCAATACAGATTTAACTAGAGAGTGTGTGTGCACTGAAAAGACCCATAGAAGCTTTGAGACCCCACCTGGGATAACTGATGGGCTTTTGTATTACCTGATATAGACAGAGTACCCCAGCTCCATCCATCTCTTCTAGTTCGGACCACAGCTAGGTCTAACTTTGCAAAATATGGCTTAGAAATAATTTCCTTAAAATCCACAATGTAAAAGGCCTAGAGCTGCCCACCTGAAGGTATGGAGCCTGATGCACAAAGAAGGGTCATTTATCATCCAGCTTTGAAAAGAAGTACAAGAAAACAATTGCCTACTCCTCAGAAGGAAAATACATTGCATGACTCAACTTTCCTGTTCTGTCACTGAGAGCTGTTTGGATCTGAAGGCAGCAATACTGAAGCATCAAGCAAAAGAAAAAGATGCTTGTGCACACCAGGAATTGAATATCATCTAAACCTTTCCTGTAATGGTGAGATGAAGCAGAGGGAATAAAAGTCTTCCAGACACTTGCAGATGTTCTATATTTATTGTAACCCCAAAATATTGAGAAGAATTGTTTGGCTGCTCATCATCATTAGGCAGAAAGGAAGGAAGGGAAGTCCTAACAGAAGCAGGATGACAGCTTTCTACTGTGAGGGGAAAATAACTTGGCAACAGTAGTCCCTCTCTTTTCCCAGCCTCCTCACAATCCTCAGCCCTACCAGCCATTTTTGGCATGGGCTTTAAAACATGAAGTTGTCATTATTCAGTGTATTCATAGCATAATCACAGAATCAAACAGGTTAGAAGAGACCTCCAAGATCATCCAGTCCAACCTAGCACCCAGCCCTATCCAGTCATCTAGACCATGGTACTAAATGCCTCATCCACTCTTTTCCTGAACATCTCCAGGGACGGTGACCCCACCACCTCCCTGGGCAGCCCATTCCAATGCCAATCACTCTCTCTGGGAAGAACTTCCTCCTAACATCCAGCCTATACCTCCCCCGGCACAACTTCAGACTGTGTCCCCTCGTTCTGTTGCTGGTTGCCTGGGAGAAGAGACAGTATCACAGTATCACCAAGGTTGGAAGAGACCTCATAGATCATCAAGTCCAACCCGTTACCACACCCCCACCTGGCTACAACCTCCCTTCAGGTAGTTCAGCAGAATTTCATATGGTTTCTACAGCCTTTTTCCCCTCCTCTCTTTAGAAATACTTACAAGATTTTTTTTCATAAAGGGAACTTGGGGTGGGGTGCAGGGGGAGAGACAAAGATTGAACTTCTGAGGTAGAGGAAGGAATGGGAAATGGGAAAAGGAGAAAAATTAACCAAGGAAACTATTTTCTATATAAAATCTGTAGGTTTTTCTATCTTCATTTACTTAGATTACCACTTAAAGCTAAGTATGCTACAAAACTGTCCTAGCATCTTACACTTGAAATGTTTATATGGAACAGTAGAGAATTAGGATGGTGTTGGCAATGTAAAAAAAAAAAAAAAAAGTTAAGATGTTTAATAGCAGCCTTTCTTCATTCATACTACTTCCAAAATGGAATTCATGCACATGAAGTGATACCAGTGCTAAATTCTTATCATCACTGCTGCTTGAATAAAAATGTGAGGGTTCAGAGCACATCTCTGAAGTGCTGCAGTCCCAAGGAGGAGAGGAAGGAAAATTTCACATAATGCTTCCAGGGTTTCTGAAGGTAGAGAAAACAAGAACACTCCTGCCATGACTTGAAGCTGCAGTGGAAATTTCTGCCTTCTCTATTCATCACTGCAAAGGTCAAAGCCATATGAAAAGAGAAATGTAAAAACTTCCTGCATATAAAACAGCACTTCTCATGCTACAGAGCAGTGCACACGCAGCAGTGGTTTGCAAGATTATGATGCAGCCCTCAGTATCTTCAGTAAAGGTCCTGCTGGTGTCAGTCCACTGGGAAAGACGCATTTCACTTCAAGCTTTCTGCCATTTCCAGAGCAGCATTTCTTACATCTCTCTACTGATGAGCTGTCAGTATTTGGGGATGCAAAGCAATAACATCTTTGTGCTGTGACAAAAATATGCCCTTGGTTAGCGTGCTCACAAAGAATTGCTTCTAACGTATAGCTTGTCTGACTGGCAGCCAAAGCTTTGATCATTCTCAAGCACAGAAGAACCTTTTCTATAGCGAGTGGGGAGGCAAAGGCTGTTGCACCTCTACTATGTTCCTCCTCACTTCCTTTTATTTAAATGTCAGCTTCTTTCTCTGTAAAATGAGCACATTAAAATACCAGTCTTGTAAATGTGACAGAAGGATTAATCAAGCTGCTTTTACAAAAATCCTCAAATGGAAGATAAAAGAATGGGACTTTTTACCCATCGTTTACCAGAAACCTTTCTTCCGTGGCTGCCTGCCATTTTCAAATGTGCTGCTCCAGCTGAACAGATAACTTGAAGCAGAGGAAAATTCTAAAATTACTCTCCAAGTGTGAATATAGTCCCTCGAAGTTTATTTTCTTAAGCTGTACTTACTAAAAGCAAGAGTGCTTTAGGAATGGCCTAAAAATATACATGAAGGCTTGCAGACATTTTTCTCCTGGCATACACCCAACTGTGAGCAGTGTACTGACAAATGCATTAGCTACAACTCCGCAGCAAGCTTTAAGTTCATGTGGATTTAGAGGTCTGTTGGATCAAAGCCTAACTTGGTTTTTTTTGCTATTAATAAGCAAGACTACCTCTGTTTTATCCAAGTAAAAACTGTCCATATGCCCAAGCTACCAGACCTCAGTTTTGGCAAAATACTGGAAATATCTTGTATAATTCTGAAATTCAAAGCAATCTCCATGGGAGGACAGCAAACATACATGGGCACATGTCCCAGCAGAGTTTTAGGGAAAGGTCAGTAAAAATTCCTGTGATTTTAGTGGAAATATTAACAAAAGGTAAACCTTGGTCATGATTCTTAGAACCGAGGCTTTAAAATCCTGCCTACTGGTAGATTTGGCAGTTTGAAAATGGAGACTACTCCACACAAGTCAGAACTAAATGGATTAAGAAAAAACAAACAAACCACTCCATACATTAAGGAAAAACAGAAAATGCATAACAGCAAACAGGTTTGAAAAGATGTTTGTCTTGATAACAAGTCCCAAAAGCAAATGCCAGATAAAAAAGCCCTCTCAATTCTTGTCATAGTTTCAAGAGAACAATTAAGAGAGCAAGTTAAATAAACAGCTATGACAGAATCACAGAATTAACCATGATGGAAAAGGCTTTCAATATCTACCTATCACTTAACTTACCTATCACTAAACCACGGCACTAAGTGCTACTTCCAGACTCCTTTTAAACACCTCCAGGGATGGTGACTCCACCACGTCCTTGGGCAGCCCACTCCAATGCCAATCACTCTTTCTGGGAAGAATTTCTTCCTAACATCCAGCCTAAACCTCCCCCTGGCACAGCTTGAGGTTGTGTCCCCTCGTTCTTTCACCGGTTGCCTGGGAGAAGAGACCAACCCCACCTGGCTACAACTTCCTTTCAGATAGTTGTATCAATGGTGATGTTTAGGCACCCAGTCCCCACAGACTGTGACATGTTCTTCCAATGAGCCCTATTCTCCAATTCTGCCCTTGGAGAACATGGAAGAACGGGCCTCCAGCAGTAGAACTGGAGAACAAGGAAGAACAGGGCTTCAAGGAAGGTACTTTTCTAGATTAATATTTTAACTTCTTTCCCCCTCCCCCTCCTTGTTCTGCTGGTTGCTGTGAGTTGGATTGCCAGGAAGGACATTTCATGTGACTCAATCATTTGTACAGTGGAGATGGTGAGAGGAAAAGGAAGTGGCATGAATATAAAATTAAAAGGCACTGGTTAGTTCTGTTTGAAATGCCAGACTGAATTCTGCTTGATACAACAGTTTTCTTTCTTACTCATCTAACAAATAGTTTCATGCCACTGTGTTGAACACTGTGTTACTTTTATCACTAAAGCTTGGATCCCAGTAGGAGCTGCCAACACTATCATGAGTGTTAAAAGCTCAATACTATCAACACAAATCTTTTTAAAGAAGAAAGATTTCAACTGAACCACTTCTGAATCTATTTAACCCCAAGGCACCTTCACCAAATCAGAATACAACTCCTATTTATTTCTTGAGCTATTGTGTTTAAATTAAAGCTTCCTCATGGCCCATTTGATTTTTACTACCTGCAATCTAACCACTGGACCAAGAAACAAAGATCTGGAAGTCATGATACCTGCTTTCTGTACCCAGCTCTGCCATTCTCCTAGCAATGTTTGCTATTTCAACTACAGAAAGGGAAAGGGTGATGAAATGTTCAGGTATTTAAGCCAATTTCTATCTAGTTTGTGGTTGCCAATGAATTTTAAAAGGCTGAGTTGTATTTCTTATCTCATCACACCAAATCCCAGTGCAAATCTCAGGACATTTCACAAGTCTAAGTTTATTGCAGCTCTTCTGTATGAAAAGAGTCAGAAGGGATCATATAATAAAGCTGTATAATAGAGAGCTCCAGAGAGATTTGTTAGTAAAGTTGATGGGAATTTGGACTTCTGTTTTCTGATGAGATTTTTATGTTTGGCTTTGTTCAGATTTGGAGTGAAAACTGGTTGTCATTAAAGAAAACTGCTTTAGGGAATGTGCCATTTTCAGAGGTGTAGTTTGAATTACGAGGTGTCAACCAGAATACTACATTATCTTAAAAGGTATTAATGATTTTTGGTTAGTAACAGAAGCAACATTAGAACAGCAGCATTGATGATGATCTAACTTCACATGAAATAAGAGTAGAAGAGTTTAAATGTTAGAGGTGGTTGTCTTTTCACGACTAAAATATCTTCTTTAAATCAAATAATTCTATCCTAGGCCATCAGACCATTTGTTACTAGTACTACTATGGCTGTGCTAGTTTGATCCTAGCTGGGATATTTTGGTGAGAAGACTTAGATTATAGGCTGTGAAACAGAAACAACGGTGATGTCTACTTCGCTCATAGGCTTGCTGAGATGTATAAGAACAGAAGCAGAAATATAGACAACAGAGTCTCTGTCTCTGGGGCTGCATGAACGCTAAGCGAACCTGCTGTCTGTGGGACTAATCCATCTACTTCTTAATTCCCCTGGCTGACCCTTCAAACTCACCTTGAATGTATGGCAAAGTCTGGGGTAAGGTAGAGGGGTGGGGAGAAGGTGGAAGGGTGATTGGGACCCCTTCCTGGGCACTCTGGTTTCTGGGAGGGGTGTTATGTTTCTGTATTACTAACTGGTATATTTCTGTATATAGCTGTATATACTGTAAATATCAGCTTGTATATTGTGCTAAGCTGTAAATAGAGCTTCATTCTTCAATTTCCAGATTGTCTGAGTCTAGTCTGGGTGATTTTCCTAAGTGTGTGTGGGGCGTGTAACACCCAAACCGCCACATACGGCATAGCTCTGTAGGTATTTAGAAGGGAAAAAGTATTTGTCTTCTTAAGATCATTACAGCAGTTAATTAGTACAAATTCAAATAGTCAAACATCATAAGATGACACTGAAATGATCAAATAGTTCACTGTAGTATAAATAATGGAAAAACTCCTGTGCATAAAAAATTAAACCTATTTCTGGACTTAATATTATCTCTGTAAGACAGCTTTTTTGAAGCGTACACCTCTTAACTGGTTTGCTCACTCTTGATTCTTTCCTCTCAGTCCTGGCTCAGCAAGTTTCCTCAGCTGGAGTGTATGGCATTTGCATCCAGATTTCCACAAGTAATTGTCCAATACATCTTCCTAAGCAGAAAAGTAATAACCCAAGATGTCATACAAGTCTTCCTGCAGCCACTTAATCTCACCTCTGAATCTCTATTCAGCTTCTTTATGCCTCTTACCATACTAGCTTTGTACAGTAAGCTACAAAGCACTGGGCAGTGCTACAGAGCACTGAGGAAAGAGCAAGGTCACCTTTAATTGCACATATGCAGAAAATATCTGAACTGTTGCAAAACGTGATTACTCAAGAGACTGTCTTATCCAAGGGATTATGGAGACCTTGATTCTGAGAGGTGAAATACACACACACAAAACTCTAGAAGAACAAAGTAGGATAACCCTCCTCTGTCAGTTGTTCAGATAAATCCAAATTTCCATGTAGATGACCTGTGAGCAACATTTTCCTTTTCAGGGAAGGCAAGGGGTGCAAGCAGTGGCGGTACCCACATCTGTGCATTAACATTCTGTGAAGTGCAGAATGAATGGGTAGGATGGATAATGATTTACTTAGTCTCCTCCCCACCTGGCCTGGGTAGCTTTAGACAGAGCAGACCTCTCTTCTACCTCAGCCACGTAGCAGATACTTGTAAGGTGTATCAAAGAGCAGCAAGCCTTTTCACAGCATTCTGCACCTGCAGTGAGAAATTAAGGACTGCAAGCAAAAGAAATTGGGGAAAGAAAAAAATCCAACACATAAACCAGAACACTGCCCTACTGATTGTCCTTGCAGGTCCAAAGTTAGTCGCTGTGAAAGTCTTATGGCCCTTTTCCATTTTCAAAGCTACACAGACATACAAGATATCTCTGTTAGGTGACAGTACAGATCCTGCAGTGCACTGCATTGCCGGGAAGTTTCGCCCGCGAGGGATCGGTCCGGCAATACCGACAGGGTTCAGGCCCCAGGGAGGAGGGAAGCAAGAAATGACACTCAATATGAGTTGATAGAACAGACTCCAAAGCTCATTTGCAGCACAGCACAATTTATACCCTCTGACAGGCTACTGCCAGCATGGTTCTGTCGGATCGGCTTAGAGTTATGTGCAAGGTACAGATAGGTCATCAAAACAACCCTGATGCCCACTCCTGTGGGGTGGCAAGCTCAGCCCCCTGCAGCTGTGTGTGGGGTGCTCATTATTTACAGCTTGGTTTCCTGAGCCCAAGACAGCCCAAGGACAGTTTCCCAGCATGAGCTCTGATGTTTACAGCTCATGCCCGCTAGGGAGAAAATTTTTCCCACACTGCATAGTCTGATCCCCTTGCACAGGATTTCTAGGATGCTCTCAGCTGCCAGATCCTTCTTTTATACTGTGTTTTCAGCTGATTACCATGCTCTGGTAGACTGTCTCTCTCCTTTTATTTTCCCCTCTTAAAAGGATTGTTTGCTTCTATGTACTCAACACAGTCAATTACAGCTGCACTGCAAAACACTTCAGAAAGAACAGCAGTGTCTTACCTCAGCAAAGGTACAAAGCAACAGCACAAAACACTTTCCTCTTTTTTTCCCCCACTTCTGTCCTTGAATTCTTTTTAATGACAGCCAAATTTCCCTAAGCAGAACACTGAGGTGACTATGCTGCTGCTGCCGCACAAATCATCAAAAGCATAGCTTGATAGCTCTGGAGTAAGGCACACCACCTTTGAAGCCTATGGTAATTTACAGTTGCTTCACAATTTTTTTGGTTTGAGGAGATGAACTTTCTTTTTTGCTTTATGTTTTCAAAGCAAGGTGTACTAGGCTGCACCACAAGCAGTTTGCTTATATTTTATCACAGTTGGAAGGCTCAGTGCTTAAACCTCCCAAATAATTTCTGGTGAGGATATTCCTCTGAGCTACAGTACTGGTTCCTTTGAACATGCAAGATAGCTGAAGAGAGAAGGTACTGCTCTCTACAACTACCTGAAAGGTTGTTGTAGTGAGGTGGGTGTTGGTCTCTTCTCTGAAGTAACTAGCAATAGGACAAGACAAAATGATCTCAAGTTGCACTGGGGCGGGTGCTGAGACTGGACATCAGGAAGAATTTCTTTACTGAAAAAGTGGTCAAGCATTGGAACGGGCTGCCCAGGGAATTTGAGTCACCATCCCTGGAGCTGTTAAAAAGTGTAGACATGGCACTCCAGGATGTTGTTTAGTGGTCATGATAGTGTTGGGTTCACAGTTGGACTTCACAGGATCACAGAGGTTGGAAGGGACCTCCAGAGATCATCAAGTTCAACCTCCCTGCCAGAGCAGGATCACCCAGGGTAGTCCACACAGGGATGCATCTACGTGGGTTTTGAAAGCCTCCAGAGAAGGAAACTCCATAACCTCTCTGGGCAGCCTGTTCCAGGGCTCTGTCACCCTCACTGTAAAGAAGTCTCTACTCATGTTGAGGAGAAAGTTTGTAGCTGCTGCTCCTTCTCTTATTGCTGTGGACCACCAGAAAGGGACTGGCCCCATCCATTTGACACCCACCCCTCAGATATTTGTCTTTTCTTCTCCAGACTAAACAGCCCCAGGTCTCAGAGTCTGTCTCCACAGGGGAGATGCTCAAGTTCCCTAATTGTCCTCATGGCTCTTTTGACTTGGAGACCTTTTCCAACCTCAGTGATTCAATGACGCAAATGAGTAGCACTGTAAATGCAAGTGATCATACATAGAAGGGGTTAACTCATCTTACTCACCAGCACATAGGAGTGTAGCCACAGCACGTGCAAAGGATTCACCAATGAACTACTTACTGGATCACACAGCCCTGGAAGTGCACTCAAGAAATGCGAATGAAGGATGAGAAAGTGTTGTGGTAGGCCTGATAGGCCCAAAATAGGCTTATACATGTCCTGCTTTACCTAGGCATGTTTTTCTGCTTCACCAGAGAGGCAAGCATGGGAAATGGACACAAAAGAACCTGGAGGCAACGAGTTTGGCCTGCCTAGGGTCCTGTGGTGTAAGGTACACACACTTAGCCTGTGCCTGCCTAGTGCAAGGCCTGTGCTTTTCCCAAATGAGGGAAAAGTAAGCCTATGGCTTTGCCTAATATGGTAAGGTTTGGCTAACTGCCATCCTGACTGGCTATTCTGTGTCCAAAGGGCAATTAATCTCAGCCCACATTGATAGAGGGAGATATGCAGGTGAACAACCTGCTTTTGCTTCCCTGCTCTTTGTCTGCTCTCTCTGCTGTGCCCAGCCCTGCTGCTATTGCACACTGCTTTATTGCTTGCCTGGTGAACTCCACTGCTGCGAGTTAGCAGGAGCAGACCCTGGGTGTCTGCATGCAATGGGCCTGTGTGGCCAGCGTGACATTGTGCACGACATCCTGCCTCTGTGCCTGAAGGTCCTGCTTAGAATTCCTGGACATATATACAGATCGTCCAGAAGAAGCCAGGAGACAAGGTCAGAGATTGCCTGCGTCCTTTCCCCAGAAGCTGGGAAGATTCAAGTCTCAAAGTCCAACAAGACAGAGCCCCCTGAGAGCATATGGGCATTGTCTGGACTGTGGCTAGCCCCTGCCAGTGGGTAATCATAATTTGTGAGTAAATGCTTAAATGCCTCTTTGTAATTCTCCATTGCCTTCTGCCACAGAGCAGAAAGAGCTTGAGTCCATCTACTGGGCAAGTGGCATATTGACCACAAGCAGCATCTGACCGTGGGAACCTTCTCTTCCAGTTCAATTAATGTTTCTATATTTTGCTGGTTATTACTAGATCTGGATATTATCCACAGAATGTTTCCATGACCGTGTAAGAACCGAAATGTTATTAAAATGAGTGGTTGGGAGTGGCAAGAGTGCTGAATAGCAAATTAATAAACAATATTAATTTGGGAAAATATCATCTCCCATCAATTAATTTCCCCTCCCCAACAGAAAGGTGATAACACTCCCTTAGTGTCAACTAAACAGTTCCAGCTCAAACAGATCACCAGCCTTCTAGCTCCTTCATCTTTCAGCACAGTTGGCGCTGCCAATTGCTGCAGTAAGATTCAGTTAAACTATTCATAACAAAATACACTGAGGGAAAAAAACAAACCCACAAGACATCTGTCCTCCGTTTGCAACGCTCAGGACATGCCAGAACAACCCTGCTTGATGTCTGTGGCTCACTCTGAGGACACAAGAGGGTGAATGAAATGCAGGGTTTCAGAGTGTGGCTGTTTAGAAACCAAAGCAAACAAAAGAAATAACCACCAAGAAAAAAAAACAACACCCAGGGGGTGCTTGTATTAGATAATTAGCCATTGAATGGCAGTGATAAGGCAATTTTTGTTTAATCTGGGGTTAAAAGCTTGAGCTGTCACAACATAATGTGCTTGATTGGCAGAGGTGGTGAGAAAGTTGTACGGCCCCTCCTCTAGCCTGCATCCCAACAAACAATCCCAATAGATTAGAGGTAGCTGACAGACTGTTCTCACATACAGGCTCTGTAGCTAGCTTTCCCAGAAGTAAATACCCTTTAACAGGAAGGCAAGACTCAAACAGATCAGGCGAGTAAGGGCATTGTTTAGGGGTAGTGCAGACTACCACCAATTCTCTAAATGATGTTCAGAAGATTCCTTTGCTCCAGCAAGAACTCTTAGCCTGTGATGTGCAGCACGACAGCAATACCACACATGCTGCTTGTATTGCCATTGCCTGTTGTGTGTGCCACCTGCAACAGCAGCAAACATTTTTGGGATGTTCTACCCAGGCAATGAAGGAGTTAAGATGATCTTTTACCAAGGGATGTAGAAACTGCTGCCCATATTATTTTAGTTTTTAATTAAGATGTGTTCAGGGAGTTTCTTATTCTGAGGTTCACCTTATATCTTCTGTTTATTAGCAGAGGCGTACTGCAAGAAGAGGATGCTTGCCATCATCAAAACCTTTGGTATCACACTGGCCAGCAATAACCCACAAGAGACTCAAGACATCTTGGTAGGCTGCTGAATGCTGCCTAGGAGCTCTGATTTTAATTTTCCTGATTTGAGCTGGGTACCTGCAGCATATGAAAAGCCAAACATGAACAGCTTCTTTACAGGATGTGTGTGATGGGGATGAGAGGAGGGACAATGAAATGACACACATACACCCCTCCAAAACAGAGAAAAGCCTCATGAAGGATCAAGAAAAGCCCTCAGAGAAACAGAAAAACAAACACAATGACCAAGCAGGAGTTGCCTCATGACATGCGGGAGAAAGGCACAGGGCAACAGACTCCACACAAGTGGAAGGAAGAGCTGACATACAAGAAATTACATTCTGCAAGCCATGTGTCATCTCTTCATCTTTTCTCCTGCATCAGGTCACATCAAGGTGGTGGTCTAAAGCACACAGTCTGCCATTGGATCTCATTAGTCCTCCAGCCCTCACTTCCATGCCTGTGAGTGTACACGGAACATCATTCTTAGAAAACTGCTAAGACTGGAGCCACAATAAAACAAATATATGTTTTGGGGATGAAATTCAATAGGCTCATTTGCTGTATTAGCTCTTCCTGTTAAGTTTATAGACAGAGTACAAGATAAAATCTTATGCTACTGCATACTATGGGAAGAAGCATAGTTGAGCATAAAATTGAGTTTTGAACTCATTAGTCTGTAATTAGGAGGTTCTATTCTTTATCTGCATGCTTGTGGAAAATAGTGTAAGCTACTAGAGCAGACAAACCTTTCCACACAGCAAAAGATGTGCATCAAACAAAGACAGACATTATTCTTAACATTTGTTATTAAAAGGCCAAGCCTCAGTTTTAATTGAGAGGAACTAGACAGCTAATGAAACATCAGTGACAGATACATCTCTTCTTTTAAGTAACACACTCCCACACCCCACCATGTAACAGGTGATGAACACCAGTAATAGCCACCATACCTTTCAGTAACCACTTGTAAAGCACTCTGTAAATGAGACCAACACAATCACACCAGTGCAAACTTGCACATCCCTTGTGAATGCTGCTAGACAAGCCATAACACAGAGTCCAAAGCTCAGAAGTGCCACCTGCTCTCAATATAGCTTCAACAGGAAATTCATTGGCAAGGTACCCAGGAACAACCTTCCTCATACAAGGAATAAGTAGTTCTGTAATGCAAATGTCAGGGCAACAACAAGAAAACATGATGAAGGTTGGATGACCCTCCAGAGGAGGTAAACAAGGGGTAAAAGATGAACGAGAAGGTGAGAGCAACCAAAATGCTGCTAAAAGAGCACAACGTGATGCAAACCCGCTTCTCCGCTTCAGTCATCCCTTGCATCCATAAAATAATCTCGGTGTTTCCCAGTCACTGGCAATCAGAGTCAACTTACTCAAATGCTAATCCTATAAATGCAAACAAAAAATTAAATCCCTTAAGACTGTAACTAACTGGTGTGCCACATCCAAAAACATCACATATTAAACACTGCAATTTCCTGGGGAAAAAAACCCAGACATTCTAATTCACACATGACAGCTCCCCTCTTTGTACTTATCTGCCCTCAGCCCACATCTGGGGCTAAGCTCCAACAGTTACTGTCACCAAATGACCCCTCTCCAACAGAGAAGGGGGATCACGAAAAGGAGAGAACGCCCACATGTTGAACTGAAAATGGGTTTAGTGGGATAGCCAATCTGGCGTTGGAGGCAATACAAAGCAGCTAAAGCTACGCTCAGCCCAGCAAAGTGCAACACTCACCCTAAGCAGGAGGGCAGGCCTCAGGAGCAGGTAAAGAACAAGGAGCAGGGCAAGAAGCCCAAGCAAGAGGCTATAGTAGGAGACTACTCTTATTTCACAAGTCCTCCTTTATACTGAGTGTGATGCAGATGGTCTGGGACACACCTGCAGCCAAATCGAGTCAGCTGTTCTGGCTGATGGTCAGCAGCCTGTGGCTGGCCTGGGATTCGATCCTAGCCAAACCAGGATAGTATCTCACTTCTTATACCATAACATTTACATCACACCTAAATCACCACATTGTTTAAGCTTTTCCTGTCTCTCAATACATACATACACACACATCTCTATCCATACAGATAGTAGTCCCCTGGCCCAAAAAGCTCATTGAACTAATTGCTGTAGTTTAGCTCCAGATACAGGCTAAATATAGATAGCATTGCTCAAAATGCAGTCATTGGGTGAGAGGCTGTTTCTTAGATGTGTATCCAAGTGGGAGAATAGTTCTGACACCTTCAGGAGTTAGAGAAAGAATAAATGTTAAGTAGCAGTCAGAATCTGTATAAACAAGTACATCTGTAGTTAATTAATAGTCTGCCAATGAGACTTGGGGAAAAACAGAGAAAAAAGCCTTAGACATGGAAGAAAACAAGAGGAAAGAGAACAAGATGCCACAAAAAATTATGAAAACCATATGCTCAGCCAGAGATTTTTCATTTCTTCACATCAAAACCAGGCATTGTGTTAGGTGAGCCAGTAAATCAGTAATGCTATCAGCCACAAAAAAAAAAAAAGAAAAAGGAGAATAAATCCTTGTATCTGTATTTATTTCAAATATTCAAGTGACTCCTCTTCAGAGAGGAGGACTTCATTCCAGAGTTGTCTTTCATTTCCAGAGGCATCAGGGTAGAGGCAGTTCTCAAGACAGCATGAGCAGAGACTCAGCTGACTCCAAGCACTGACCAGCAGCACTCAATTTGCCAAAGAAACCTGATGCCTTTGTTCTAGATGTTAATGGCTCTGTGTGCCAAGGTTTTGGCAGCAGGAGGGCTACAGGGGTGGTGCTTGTGAGAAGATGTTAAAAGCTTTCTCTGTGTCTGACAGAGCCAATGGCAGCTGGCTCCAAGATGCTGTCCAAGACCAGGCCAATCAAAGATGGTGGTAGCACCTCTTTGATAACATATTTAAGAAAGTGAAAAGATTGCCGCAGAGCAGAAATTGCAGCTGGAAATAGGAGTGAGAATATGTGAAAGAAACAACCATGGATACACCAAGGTCAGTGAAGGAGGAGAGGAAGAAGCCACCTGCAGCCTGTGAAGACAGCAAGGAAGACTGTCTGTGTCCCTGTAGTCCATGAAGAATGATGTCAAGATGCTCAAGATGTCCAAAGAAGAGCAACAAAGATGGTGTTGGGTCTACAGCACAAGTCGTATGAGAGGTGGTTGAGGGAACTGGAGTTGTTTAGTCTGGAGAAAAGGAGGCTGAGGGGAGACCTCATTGCTCTCTACAACTATCTGAGAAGAGATTTGAGCCAGGTGGGTACTGGCGTTATCTCCCTAGTAGCAAGTGATAGGACAAGAGGAAATGGCCTCAAGCTGTGCCCGAGGAGATTTAAATTGGACATTAGGGAAATACTTCTTCACTGAAAAGATTGTCAGGCACTGAAAGAGGCTGCCCAGGGAAGTGGTTGAGTCATCTCTCCTGGTGACTTTTAAAAGACACATGGGCATTGTGTTTAGTGACACGGCTCAGCAGTAGACTTGGTAGTGTTAGGTTAATGCTTGGAGCTGATTATTTAAAGCCTAAATGATCCTATGAGTCTTCCATGAAAAAAAAGAAACAGAGAAAACATCTGTTTGGTTATAAATAGATAATGAAAAATAAAATCCTTTAAAATTTTCTTTCCCAATTGTACCAAAATGTTAGAGAGTTAAGAAAATACAAATAATAACCATCTGCCTTGAAACTGAACTGTGGTGCTGACAGCAAAGGTCCAGGCAGTACACTGTCCTGTTTCTGATACTGTCCTACAGTAAATGCTTTGGAAAGAGTCTCAGACCAGAGCAAAGATGGATGTAACCCTTACTCTGTCAAACTTTTACAGCCTAGAGCAGGAGATATTTTAAGAGTTTCCTCAGCAGAATAAAGGTGGAGTATCTCAATTTATAGCAATTAATGAATTCTGAATTACCTCCTTTCCTGCCACCATTAGACAGATATTTGTCCTGCAGCACCTCCAGCTCCTTTCCCATTACCTCTTCTCCAGGCTGAAGAAACCTTTTCTGTACAGCTTCACCTTTCCTTCATGACAACTGGAATGCCGTCATGCAATGGCCAGATACCACAGCCTTTCCTTCTCATAGTACAAGTGCAGCTTTTCCTGCAAAACTCAGCCATGGAGAGCAGCCATAGCAAGGTGTGCAGGATGGCTAAAGCAGAAAGACACACAACAGTGCAAATGACTCAGTGGCCACAGAGCTCAGGTCCAGGATTTGGGCTGTCCTTCTTGCCACAGGTTAAAGCAGCTTGGTCTGTGCTCCCACCGTGCAGCCAGGAACTTATGTCCATCTCTCCACTACATTGCCACATTCCCCCCCTCTGCTGCAACTCCTACAAGCTGCACCTTGCAGATCATGAGCACAGAGGGAGATATGTGGACAGAATTGCAATCACTACTGTACAACAATAGTTGTGCTTATTGTTAGGATGCTGCTTGCGGGAAGAACTTCTCTTTGTTCTGTCAGCTGAAATCTATACATTTAATTTCTATTTCTTTTTCTCCCTTAGTGTTTCCAACTGAACACTTCCTTGTGTGCAGGAATTGCTTCATCACTGCTTTTTCAGCAGTGACTTGGAAGAATTTGTCCAGATGCATTTCTGTTCAGGAGTCAAAGCTGCTCAGTTAGATCTTTGTACTCTCTGTTGAGTAATCCTATCAGTATGCAGTGATTGCTATCTCCAGCTCCCGCTTTGCCTGACTATGTATACCTTGCCCCAACTGGGGGCTCCCCCTCTGCAACACAAGCTGCTCCTTAAAAAAAAATCAGTGTATAATCAGAAGTGCAAGTTTTCCCAAAGGAATTTTGGATGTATGACATTTAAATGGCCTCCATGGGGTCTGGGCAAAACAAACTTTTGTTCTGGACCTAGACAAGTGCCAGTGGAGCAGTGCTGCCCCCCAGTCTAGCTGGCTTTACAGATAAGCCACCTTTCAGTGCTGTGTAAATAAAATCACAGAATGTCAGGGCCCGGAAGGGACCTCAAAAGGTTATCCAGTCGAAGCCCTCTGCCAGAGCAGGATCTCCTACAGCAGATCACACAGGAATGCATCCAGCTGGGTCTTGAATATCTCAAAAGAAGGAGATTCCATGATCCCCCTGGGCAGCCTGTTCCAGTCTTCTGTCACCCTCACAGGGAAAAAAATCCTCCTCATGTTCACATGAAATTTCCTATATCTCAACTTCCACCCATTGCCCCTGTCATTGGGCATCACCGAGAACAGTCTAGCTCCATCCTCTTGGGTCTCACTCTTTACATATCTATAAATATTCATGAACTCACCCCTGAGTCTCCTTCAAGCTAAAGAGCCCCAGATTCTATCACTGAGGTGTTTGAGTGATGCCCACCAGTTATTATCACACAGAACTTCTCTCTATGGACACAGATGCTAATGTTTACATTAGCTGGTCTAAATTTTCTACTACAGTTATCTGGAAGTGTGCACTAAGCTGAATTTGGGAGCAGTCCCAGAGGCAGCCAGGGCAGTTTATTTTCCAAAGAAATCACAGTTGACAATAGAATTGGAATGTACAAATTGCACTTTCTAAGTGCATGGACAGATTCAAAAAGTTGCTCCCTAAAAAATGAGGCAAGTACACTAACTGGTCTCTGCATCCCATCCTAACACAAGCTCTGTGTGTTCCTGTACATCAGGCTCTGCTTCTTCTGGTGCTTTGAAAACAGGCTAAAATGAGGGATTTCATCAGTTCACAAGGTTTAATGTTGCATGGCACAGCCTGACTTTTTTTCCCCCCTCAGGTTTATATTGGCCAATATTTATTGAATTTTATTGAAGAACTGTATTTTGTTTACATTCTGGCTGGGCTTTTGAGATCCCTTCGCCAGACACCCACAAATACATTACTGCTTCTGAAAGTACAGGTTGTACAAAAAGAAGAAACATGCAGCCTGTTAAAAACCACTGTAAAGGGTGAAACTCAGCAAGGGTCTAAGGAGCTCCAGCCTTGCAGTTTTGGTGGCACTGAGGGGCTTTGCAGCATCTGCTCAGCCTTGGTAATTGTTGGAGTCACAAATACCCCATGCAATGCTCCAGGCTTGAGGGAGAATGGCTGAAAAGCTTCCTGGCAGAAAGGACCTGGGGTACTGGTTGACAGATAGATGAACACCAGCCAGCTATGTGCTCAGGAGGCCAACAAGGCCAGCAGCATCCTAGCCTGGATCAGGAATAGTGTGGCCAGCAGAAGTAGGGAAGTCATCATGCCCACAGAGGGAGAATACTCAATACCGGTGAGGTCACACCTGGAATACTGGGTTCAGTCCTGGGCCCCTCACTACAAGACACTGAGATGTCAAAGCATGTCCAGAGAAGGGCATCAAAGCTGGTGAATTCAGGGTCTAGAGAGCAGGTCTGGTGAGGAGTGGCTGAAGAAAGTAGGACTATTTAGTCTGGAGAAAATGAGTCTGAGGGGACACCTCATTGTCCTCTACAAGTCACTGAAGGAGGCTGGAGCGAGGTGGGGGTCTATCTCTTCTCCCTAGTAACAAGTGATAGAATGAAAGGAAGTGGCTTCAGGACACACCAGGGGAGGTTTAGGTTGGATATTAGGAAATACTTCTTTACTGCAAGAGTGGTCAAGGATTAGAAGAGGCTGCCCAGTGAGGTGATGGAGTTACTATCCATGGAGGTGTTCAAGAAATGTGTGGACATGGCACTTCAGGGCATGGTTTAATGGCTGTGATGGTGTTAGGCCAGTGGCTGGACTCAGTGATCTCAGGGGGCTTTTCAACAGAAAAAAAAAACTCTTCATTTTTATGAGTCTATGAAGTTAGCACAGACTGTGGGAGAACAGCCATTGAGCTTTCTCAGTTCTCCAGGAACACACAGTGAAAAAGGAAGCACAAGGCTGCAGCTAGAGTGAGAGCTCTCCTTGGCGGTGTAGACATGCTCAATACCCTGCTCACAGAGAATGGCAAAGAGCCCATCCTGCCCTGGAACCTCCCAAGAAGCAAAATCACAGCAAAATAACAATAGGAAAAGAGCCTTGCAAACTTTTTCACAGTTCCTAAAATAGCTCTCCCTCCTATGTCTGCTCCCCCACCCTCCTCACCTCTCTTGGCAGGGAGTTAGCTGTAGCAAGTCATTAAAGAAGGACTTTCATGCTGGGACAAACATGCAGAAATGAAAACATTTAACATTTTTCTTTGCCAGTAAGTTACATTTCTAAGTAAATATTATTAAAGATACTTGCATGAGCAACAGAGTTTCTTCTCTTGGAAGCCAAATGGCTTTTTCTGGCTTTATCCTGCAGTTAACAAGGTCACGTCTGATCACAGTAATTATTCCCCAATAACACTGTAAGTCAAATCTTCATTGTACAATTGTCCAGAAAAGGTGTGAAGGAGATGATATTGCATATATCAAAAAGACTGGGCCAAATATCAGTCACTGCAGCACTGCAAGGAACTGAAAACTGGCTTACACCTTAAGACTTGGCCTTGGCATTTTCATTTTTAAACTCGATTTTATTTTATTTTTTTTAATCATAAAACCTTGACACAAAATTGTACAGTTTGAGAAGACTTTTCAAAGAAGCATATATATCAAAAAGCCCTTTCAGAAAGAATTTTGCCTGGACAAGGGAAAGAGGAACACTCCTGGCTGAACCCTTTAGAGCCATTAGTCTCTCTGCAGGATTTCCTTTATTGTCAGAATACTACAGCACGTTCCAGTTTTTCACTTAAATTCTCTGTTTCTTTTTTTGTGATGGGAAGTTGTCCTTACACAACAGCACCATCAGCCCTAATTTTGTAAACATCAATCTGCGTAATCAGGATTTATGTTTATAAAAATATTTACATTTCCTCTTCTCTGTTAGGAGAGGAAAATTATATTTTATAATTAGGCAGTGGCAGCAAACAAGACGTGTAATTGCGCTATTAGCATGTGTGAATTCAGAATAGGAAACCCTGTCAAACTCTGCTCGGGAAAAAAAACGTCCTAGGCTTGTACAGAAGGTGACTGTTAACTTGCCAACTGTTGCCAGTCCCCAAATACCAAGACGTGCCATATTAGTTCACTATAGGTCAGACTCACTCCTCAGCACTGAGCGTTAGTTAAGTTTCACTGAAGCCCCTAACAACGAACCATCAGTGATCCCCGAGCCTTTATCATGTGATTTCCTCATGCATGAACTTCTCCTCAAGATATATTTGCACAAGAGCAAGGGAAGGCATCAAGGAAGAAAAAAATAAAATGTAGTTAAAAGGAAACAGCATTGGAGAGATTTTTCTTTATCTGTCTGTAGGACATATTTGTTCATGTGCTTATGTACAACAACAGGCAGAATCGTACCTTCACTGATTTTCACAATTAGAATAGAATAGAATAGAATAGAATCAACCAAGTTGGAAGAGACCTCCAAGATCATCCAGTCCAACCTAGCACCCAGCCCTATCCAGTCAACTAGACCATGGCACTAAGTGCCTCATCCAGGCTTTTCTTGAACACCTCCAGGGACGGTGACTCCACCGCCTCCCTGGGCAACCCATTCCAATGGCAAACCACTCTCTCTGTGAAGCTTTACCAAAGATTTGAATTCATTAACCCAGAGAGGTCAAAATATTTCTTTATGGTTGAGTTAAATTTTATATTCTTTAATACAGCATCTTAGATTTGAGAAATTATTCTTCTTGATCATCATCATTTAGTGTTGCACCTCAATATTATTATTTCAAGCACCTAAAAAGCAGGTCCCTTACATTAGAATTCTTGGACACAGGCTCTTACACAATGATTACACTGAGGTTCAGCCCTTTGGATGCTGTCACCCTGGATAAGCAAACTGATGTTTGTTTAGGCTCTAGCTTAACCAAGTGGGTTTCAGAACATGGTCTGGAACCTGCATGAAAGTGGCTGCTGGTTAACCAGTGTGTACATCTGCACTATGTGGCCATATGTGTCACCGCTGTTCAAAAGGCTTTTTGTTTGTTCACTCCAATTTCATTTTTTTTTTCTTTTTTTAAACTTTGGGCATCACTATTCCAAAACTCTTGACTTTAGAGAGATGCTTTTAGAATCTTCTTCTTAGTGAAGTACCACTACTTAATAAAGGTTTGTCTCAGTTAAAACACATTACGGTTAATAAGATACAGCCGTTACGGTAGTTTGTGCATAACAATGCAGACATGAAATGGATTCATGACTAGCCTCTGTGGTTTCAAATGTGTGATGCTCCTAAAAGGATCACTCCTGCACTCTCTCTATTCACTAATACAAGAAAACACTATTTATGGTGGGATTATTTTTCTGTACACTCAGCTGACAAATACAATCCATCCAGGGTGGCCATAGCTGTAATCTCCAGTGAAAACCCCAGGGGCAGTCCATAACTCAAGAAGCTGTGACAAAAACCTGCAAAACACTGAACAAGACACCAGCAGCCCCCTCCATGCCGCCATTCTGTGCCACTTGACAGTTATTATCATAGCTATAAATCCTGTTAGCACTCAGCAAACTTGGTGGGTGGGTGCCAATCCCTGAATCTCCAAGAGAGTTTTCCTTTGGCTTAGTCTGCAGTGCTTTGCCATGTGTGACCATATGAGACTCACCTGGCAGTACCAGCATTGACACCCAATGAGTGGGTTGGCACCCAACTTCTCGACATGGTCCACAAATTCACCACACCATCAACATGACTAAGCCATACATCATATTTGGGTCAGACTTCTTTTCAGGGCTAACTTCACATACAGCATTCGTCAGCAGGCCAGACTCACACAGGTGCAAACGGCTTCACTATTCAAGCTTAAGCTTAACGTGCTGAGTTATCATGGGGTTGGCCAGGTTGACTTTAATTATCGGCCCAACACAAGCAACGTGTGGTTGGCTTGCTTACTAGCTGTGTAGACACGTACATTCAACACCCACCGTGCAAAGAGCCAAGTTTCTGTCATAGCTGTGTTGCTTTCTGCTCGGACATCGTGCTGCTGGAGACCGTTTCAAGCCGGCGAAAAACAGCCTTCCAAAGAACTGCCACAGGAGGGCGCCTATGGCCAAGCGGTCCGGTGGGGAACGATCGCGCTCGTGGGTACCAGTAAGGGGCTTCGTTTGCCTGACTCTGCCCTTCAGCTACAACCTGAACACGCAGCTCAGGGGTGAACTGAACTTTGAGCCAATCGTAGTGGCTACCGTGGGCAATTTATGCACTAGGTAACACTGAATCTTGCCCTTTATGTCTTTCCCAGCGTATCATCTTCTCCTGACCTATAGCATTTCCTGACATTTCCAAGCTTGAAACTCTTGGGAGATAAATTGGATGCTATTCTTAATGTGCATGATAGAGGGCTGAAAAATGAGTTTGCCTGATTCACTTTCACTGGTCCAAGCAATTTCCCTGCCCCAGGTAAACCAAGTGCTAGTGCTTTACTCCCCTTGTCTCCCCATCACATAGGACTGTGATGAGTACTTTGAAGGAGCCAAATGAAGCAGGAAAGAGTTCCAAAACCCCTCCAGCCCACTTGTCTGTTCTGTTTGTCCACAGGATAAGAAAGCTCAGCCATGCCAAAGGCTTTGGCCCAGGATCCACACGGTAAGGGTTAGCTCCATGGAGTGATTTCCTAACACAGTTCCTGGTCCCAAGATGTAAATACTAATTAGCTTCTCTGGAAAAGGCTCATTTGCTCATTTGTTTATAGACCAGGTGACAAAATGCAGAAAGAAGAGATGTGGAAATGTGAAATTTTGCCTGTTTAGTTCTTTGTTTTGTTTTGGTTTTATTATTTCCTTTATGAAAACTTCAAACTTCTAAGAGAAGAGCTTTTTGATTTCTTTCTCACTAAGTCAGTTTTTCTCTAGACTCAGCAAAACAAGCTCTGTTTATTAATGTGAGCTTGTCCCAAGATCTGGTTTTGCCAAGTCTTGAGCATTAGAAATCCCCTAAAAAATCCTTTCCTTCTCATCCATCCTCCTAGCTTTCCGCTCCCACAACATACACAAGGCACTTCCTTCAGGTTTGCTCTGAGATCAGAGTTTCCTCAGGATGTCCAGCCTCAAAGCTTGAGAAACACTACAACACATTAGTCACCTCTGTCACCACAGTTCCGAAACACAGCAGCAAGCCAGACTCCCAGCTGCTGCAATTCGTCAGCATTACCCTGCCCAGCTTTACTGCAGACCTGACCCACAGTGTCTGCTGCAGCAAAGGATTATACCACAGCCACCTGTGGGTGACCTGAGAGGTACCAGGACCAAAATCAAAGTGTGGGAAACTCACTGGTTTTGTTTAGGGTCATCTGAGTATTGGATTTGGATCACAAACAGATGAAAAGAAGATATTGTGTGTGCCTGATACTGACTTGTAGAAATGTGAACAAAATAGTATTGTTCTGTAGAAGTTTTTCTTTGCCTCTCTTGCTCCTCATGACCTAGCAATAACATAAGCATGTGTACAAAACATCAACACATTAAGAACACACCAAATAATACTTTCTCATACATGACAGCTCAGCACTAGATGTAATTCACCCAAAAGGAATTTTCCCCTGGATCTCCAGGCTTTGAACGACTACTTCCACAGGACAATTTCTTTGGCAGATATGTGGTGTCATAAAGTAGGGCAGCTCCTACACCTCATGGCGCAGGCCAAAGGCTAAGGACTGTCTGTGTCGCTTACTCACATTCCTCTAAGTAACAACACACTGACGCTCACAGCACATGTCAGCAGAAAACTCTAATGCCAGGGTAAAACAGCATCAAACTCCACTGTCACCTAAACCAGGATGTGCCAAGAATGAAATCAGGAGATATACATCAGGGTAAAGTGAAGAGAGAGTCATGCCCTGGAAACATTCTAATCAGCTTCCTAATCAAAGCCCGGTCACATTTTCTGCTCCTGTTTTCCTCACTGGATGTGTACTATATTCATAAATGATTTTCCAGAGAAGCTTTGTTTCATTTTCTATTTTCACAGAATGGTCAAATGGATTTTCCTCAGACTTTCTCCCAAAAGCCATTGGCTGAGCACAGTGATGGAAAATTTCAGCCTAGAAAGTGGAACCTTTCAGAAACTCAGGAGCAAGGGCAAACACCGAAGTTGGAGCAAAACCTGTTTTGCAGTCTTAACTACAATACTACGTCATCATCCACATGAAGGCTGTGCTACAGACACAGCACTGATCTGTTTACATGTGCAGGGTTCGAATCTGAGGCAGTCAGTGTTCCTTGTTTTGTTGATCAGTAATGCAGCAGAAGAAACAGCAGATGCAGGCAGCTGGGATGTGCTGTGGCCTGATTTGACTCACCAGACCTTTTTAGGAGATGCTGGAGCATGTTCCATGCAGTAGGTGCAGTCGGCATGCCTGGACATCACCCACCGCTTCTGTCTGATGTGGTTTCAGAGAGCTTGCATATCCTTTGTGTCACAGGCCTGTGGGCACTCAGGGCAAGATCAAATTGCTAATGATTAAATGGAAGCATGTGCAGTGGCACCCTTCAATAGCCCTCTGATACTCTAAGGACATACAAACCAAGGCCAAATGTGTTTCTCAAAGTTCTTAGCTCCCTGTAACCACATCATAGCCTTAGCAATTTGATTGCATATCACACTGAGGACCTACATTGGTTCACATGAAAGAACTCTTTAGACGAATCATGCAAGAATAAGAGCCCACAGAGTAGCAACTACTGTGTCCTCCCATGCCATGTGACAATTACTGCTCCCTTCGAGCACCAGCAGCTCAGGAGAAGCCAATTTGCTGCTGATACAGTTTGCAGGAAGAAAAGTATCTAACCTAAAGGTGGGCTCTGGCCTTCTTGGAACCAACTGCTCGTGTGTTAGCTTGCAGCTTGGGACCAGAAGATGCCAAGATGCTATTTGGCTTCTCAGGTTGGTGAAGTGTTTTTTTCATTCTGAGCAGAAGGTGGTTATTTTTTGTAAGCTTTGATCTACAGTGAAAAAAATCTGGTTTCCGTCTTACATTAAAAACTGTTGAATATCAAACAATTCCTTTGAGAACAGGAGAGGAATTGATTCTTGCACAAAGCTTAGCATATGTATGTACTCAGAGAGAAGAAATATATGTGCTCCCTGCTGCAGCTGCTTTCGGCTGCTCTCCGTTTCCCGTTTCCATCAGAGGGTGCCCTTGCTTCAAAAATGCCCAAACTCGGGGTCTGCCATCAAAGACTTGCCTTTAAAGCAGGTCTTCGAGTTAGGTGGTCCAGTCCAGTCGCTAAATGCTAAGCAAGGTAGGAGACAGCATGATTAAACAAGATAGCATTACTTATTTTCCCTGCTGTACAAGTCAGGAGCACTGCAGACATGAAAGATCAAGAGGCAGCAGCTGTTCTCCTTGGAGTCTCTCATTTCACAGACCCTGCACAGAGCCTCACCAGCAGGCTGAAAACACTTTCCACAGCTTCAGTCTTTCTCTCTTTTAAAAGGGAAAAGGCTAAAGGACTGTTTACATTTGCATTTTAAAGTCTATTTATACAAAAGACTCCCACTTTGTACAGAAGACTGGAAAGAAGCTGAATTTGGTATTTGTAAGCCCTTATAAATAGGTGCATTTTAAACAACACAACCAAAGGGCAAGTGAGCAGAGGAAAGGTTTTTCTACAGCGACTCAGTGCAAGCTATTATTTTCTGGAAAAGGAGATGCTTGATCTCCAAGGCTGTCCCTCTCAACAGCCTATACAGGATAGCCTTCACCCCATAGATCGCTGCTGGAAGGTGCTGGCACTTGCACAAAAAACACAACACACCCACTTTCTATTCCTCTCTTCACTTCCATCCTTCCCTTCACCGTTTCTCTAACTCATTAAAACTGCCCTCAACTGTCTCCACCAGTTGGCCTTCCTCTTCTCAGCACCACCTGCTGTCATGAAATCTGCAGCCCAGCTCCAGCCTGACAATCCTCATGGATTGCACTTTTTGAAAAGCTCAAACCTGAACCAGTTAAAAAGAAGTCAGTAACAGTAACAGCAGGTTCCTGGAAGTACAGGTTTGGCTGAGTACTGCCAATGTTGGAGGATCTTACAGCTAAACACATCTACATCTGCCTCAGAGCAGGTGACCCTTCAGGCACTGTGGAAGACACCCCCTCCCTCCAAGATTCAGCTGTAGACTAAGGAGAAACAAAACTCTCCCACCACTTCAGTTGTAGCCTGCTGCACTTACCAAGTGACACTTCTAGCATTTAGCAGCAGCTGTGTCCCCAGCTGGGAGTTTTCACTTTCTATTTTTAAAATCAGTGAAATCAGGAGCATATGTGGCCTATAATTTACCATGTATTTTTAATAATAAAACCTATTTGGACTGTAATTTTACCCTGGAGATGCTTTGCTTCCTAGGAGATCCTTTATCAGGGCTCAATACACCTGATTGTATTGAGTGTCTAACACTGTCATTTGCTGTCACCAGAGTGCAGTCTATCACACAACAGCCAAAGCCATACAGTGTTTGGCCACCAGCACCAGGCTCAGAAGCAAGTAAGTGACAATAACTTCTCACTTTGGTGCAATACTGGAAATTGTGCATGACACCCATACACCTTCAACACACCTTCTCAGGCCTGTATCACTACAATAGGTAGTAAACACAATGTTTCATAACACCTTTGTGGATGTGAGTGCATAGACGTTTTAAGCAAATCTGTTTTCAGGAGTCAACTATTTCCAGCTAGAAGGCAAACATAAAATGGGAGAACTAGGATTAAGTTTAAGTACTTTCTGGCTGGGGCTGGGAAGAAAGCCAGGATGGATGGCAAAGGAACAATGTAGCCAGTAGAATTCTTGCTTGACAGAAACAAGAATTCAAGTCTTTGGGAATTACAGAGTCAGTTCATACTTTTCTGTTTCCCCTCCTTGCCCCTTAAAGCCAAGACCACTTTTCTTCATCACAGCAGAGGTGTAAGCTAAATGCCCTACAGCCTAACCTGAATGTCCATCAGAGCTAGACATACTCCTTACTTAGGTTGCTGTAATCTTTGCATTTAAAGATTTTGGGATATCTTTTGGTTGAAGTCAGGATTGTTATGCCAGACCTGAAAGAAACATGTCAGCTTCACTGATGTGCTTTTCTAGCACCTTTATACGAGCAGGTCAGCAACTAGCTACACAGCAACCCTTCTGGTGTTCCCAGGTGTGTAGGGCTTTTCCTTTTGGACAAAGGATTTTTTGATGTAAATTTCCTTCCATTCATGAGCTTCAGCTACCCAGAGCTTTCTACATTCTGTCCCATGGACGCTCTGTAGGGTTATGACATTCTGTTTAAGAAATACTTCTGACTTTAAAGAATACCCAATTTTCCTTCATTTTGCCTTATCATGATCAGGTGGAAGGAGGTAGTCCTTCAAGATCTCCTTCATGGGCTGTTCTTTCTCTTTGAAGTGCCAGCACAGAGGAACCATGTTCCTGAAATGCCTCTGAACAACAGCTCTTGCAAACAGGCCTGCATCAGGAATGGTGTGGCCAGCAGGAGCAGGGAGGTCATTCTGCCCCTGTACTCTGCACTGGTTAGGCCACACCTCGAGTACTGTGTTCAGTTCTGGGCCCCCCAGTTTAGAAGGGACATTGAAATCCTTGAGCGTGTCCAGAGAAGGGCGATGAGACTGGTGAGAGGCCTCGAGCATAAGCCCTACGAGGAGAGGCTGGGGGAGCTGGGGTTGTTTAGCCTGGAGAAGAGGAGGCTCAGGGGTGACCTTATTGCTGTCTACAACTACCTGAGGGGTGGTTGTGGCCAGGGGGAGGTTGCTCTCTTCTCTCAGGTGGCCAGCGCCAGAACGAGAGGACACAGCCTCAGGTTGTGCCAGGGGAAGTTTAGGCTCGAGGTGAGGAGAAAGTTCTTCACTGAGAGAGTCTTTGGACACTGGAATGGGCTGCCCAGGGAGGTGGTGGAGTCGCCGTCCCTGAAGCTGTTCAAGGCAAGATTGGACGTGGCACTTGGTGCCATGGTCTAGCCTTGAGCTCTGTGGTGAGGGGTTGGACTTGATGATCTGTGAGGTCTCTTCCAACCCTGATGATACTATGATACTATGATGAAATGTTTCTTTGCCTTTCTCTCTGTATTTCCTGTTGGACTAAGCTGTCAGCCTAAGAAGCTTTCCTCTTCCTGGAGATAAAGATTTGAATGGAAACCTGGAAAGGTCTCCCTCACTGCTGTATATGATGATAGCTTTATCACTGAGAAAATTAAGCCCATTTACAATTAGTAGTAATTAGCATAATGACCACTGAAGTCTAGATGCAGTTTCTCAGTAGTGTTTACATTACATTGCTACACTATATTGTAATTGTTGTTGCTGCCTGGGATTGAGAGTGGAGAAACAGGCAGAAAAACCCATGCAGAAGTTACTACCGGTCATATCCCTTTTATAGTTTCACATCCTACGTTGCAGATGGTGAGAATAAATATACAGCGTAACAATTTTTGGGTCCTAAAGATGTAAGGATCTCTGAAATAGTTGTGTGGACTTAGTGGCTTGGGAATGAATGAGATGGGCAATTAGTTCTGTCCTCAGGCCTAGGACATCCTGGCAGGACAGCTATGGGAAAATTGCTAAGCTGTTGGCCACCCCACCTCATAAGTATAAAGAGAAGTCAGCATCTATGACAAAACAGTTTAAATTCATGTGAAACAAAAGGATGCCAAACAGAAAAACCTGGATCTAGCTGTCAAACACCAAGAATGGAACAAACTCAGTAAGAACAATGCGGACAAAGCTACTGAGCTGAACACGCCTAGATGTTGGAGCCAGAATTGTTTTCCTAGTGCGATCTTCCTTGCTGTGAAGCTTCTGTGACTGCAATTACTGAGTAGTTTCAGCTGAAATTTAATAGGTTAGCAGATACTTCTGTTTGTCTGTATGCTGGCTCCTTTATTTACTCTAGACCTCTAGGTTACCCTGGGGATAAAAGAAAACCTCACTCCCCTGTGATGCAAGTAGGGAGACACAGAAGTCAAAGCCAAATGAGCTTAAATAAGAATTCATTCCAACACAGTTCAGAAGGCAGTGACCTCTGAGCTGCTTTTCATGTTGTTTGGGGGATGTGGCTCAAAAGTTATTTGTTTTTCCTGAACCAGACACATGGTTCAGAAACAGAGTTTCCATCCATGTCGAATGCCTTCCATATCAAGACAGCAAACTGACTGGCTTTCAGACCACAAAGGCAGCACCCCGCCCAGAGCTGGACATGCATGGGGATCGCCTGATTTCTATTAGCTAGGACAGGAAAGGGAAGGATTAGCAGCAAGAGCTTGTCAAAGCACTGGGACAGTTTGCGTACAGATACAACCAACCTTGACAATACATGAGAAACTTTCTTCTGGTGTTTGACATGAGAAGCTTTCTTCCGGTGTTTGAAGCCTCAAGCTTTCCTACACAGAGGTTACCAGATGGTTTAACGTCTCAGAAAAACACAAACCTGCTAGGAGCTATAAAGAAAGCTACTTAGTTATTGCCACTTTCTGACCTGAGGTTGAAGTTCTACTCATGTTCCTGGCATTGAACCAGTCTCAAAGCAGCCATCTTCTGTGTCACATTTATAATGATGTTCCACAATAACCCAGGAGAGTCCACCTACCTCATAAAACATGACTTTGAGGTGACTAAATCCTCCGGTAAAACAGAAAGATTAACTGAGGTTGAATACTGGGACCAAGGGCTTCCAAATCTCAGATCCGCTGGTACAGAAGGAAGGAAGTGAACTTGTGCAGCCCTTGCTTATCTTTTTCTAATGACAGCCATGGCTGCTCTGCTGCTGCTGTGAGGGGCAGAGGTATTGAAGAGACTCTGAGCAAAGGCATGAACGTGGATGTCAGCAGCAGGCTGGCAGCACATGGCAGAAGACCTCACGCTGCTCCTGTCAAGCTGGCACATCCACAGGGCACCAAAGCCTTCCTATGATAGTATGCTTGGTAAAGTACAGCTCAGCAGCCCTACATCTCCTGCTCATCCCATGGCACAGTGAAAACAAAACCATTGTACCAGAAACAAGGCAGAAATGCCAAGCCATTATTTTTCTGTCACAATGTCCATTTCCAGGCTGGCTAAGTTTCTGTGCCAGGGATAATGTGGGTAGCATTCACTGTGCAGCACTGGCAGTGGGTGGTTTTCCAGGAGCCTGTACACCACCAGGCATGCACCACCAGAAGAACAAAGAGCAGAGCAGTACCTGCTCCAGGCACATACTCTTGCCAGGTCAGTTCTTTAAGACACCTGTAAGCCCTTGGGAGCATCTGAAGCATTGACTTGAACACCATGCCCATTGTAGCTAACGAGATGCATCCAGGTATGTATGCACCATCCTCACATGAAGACTATGCCCTGCAATCTCTTCTGAGCCTCTGTCTCAGGAGGAAACTTTTTCTAGGCCGCATGTCCAACAGGAACCCTGGACAAACACAACATGACCTTGCCAGGAAGTACCTACAATGACACCCACTAGTTGTAACTGTGAAACAGGAAAGCAATAGCCCTCTTTCTCCACATCACCACTTCCATTCCTAGCTCTGACCATGGTATCATCTGCTCAGAAGCCAGTCAAGGGAGCTCTGCAAAACAGAGCCTGAGGAAGAAGTGAGATGCTCTGCCCTAGTCTGTTTAGATAGATTAGAAAACAAGTAATATTAGAATATTTTGTTTCCCACCTCCTTTTGTCAAGTAAATGAGTTCTAAACGGCTCCTGAGAGGAGACAGAAGATCCCAAGTTAAGCAGTTTCCAGAAGCAAGCAAGCCCCCTACCCACTCCCCTGCCCAACTCTGCCTGTTAATGTAAATTTTCAGGAATTATCCTTTCAAGAGATAAAGGGGAGAGAAAGAACAGAGAATATGATTGTGCCTTGCAGCTAGTTTGAGAGGGGAGTTGAGCTGGGTTTGGCATAATGCCAATTTCTGGCTCAAATTTCACCTGTAAAAGCCCTGTAGACATTAAAAAAGCATTCATTATCCACCCAGACACAAAAACCTCATTATGCTCTATTTTTCCAGTCCTGCTAACTATGCATGAATGGTTCCTACTGAAGGACAGCATTATCTACTGCCCCCAGATTGCTTGCTGCCAGTCACAGAGCTCAGGGCAGGGGGATGTTTTCAATGGGATGGAAGGTTGTTTCACTGGATGTCTTCTAAATGACCAGGGACCTACATGTATGGATTCCTGGTTCATCTTTAAAGGGCTCGTCTCATAGAATAAACCAGGTTGGAAGAGACCTCCAAGCTCATCCAGTCCAACCTATCACTCAGCCCTGTCCAGTCAACTAGATCATGGCACTAAGTGTCCCATCCAGGCTTTTTCTTGAACACTTCCAGAGATGGTGACTCCACCACCTCCCTGAGTGCTTTCAATGCCAATCCTTCTCTCTGTGAAGAACTTCCTCCTAACATCAAGCCTAGACCTCCCCTGGCACAACTTGAGACTCTGTCCTGTTGTTCTGTTGCTGGCTGTCTGGGAGAAGAGACCAACCCCTACCTGGTTACAGTCTTCCTTCAGGTAGTTGTAGACAGCAATGAGGTCTCCCCTGAGCCTCCTCTTCTCCAGGCTAAACAAGATCTGCTCATCTTTCCCACATCTTGGAACATTCACACATCACAGTCAAGTGAGTTGCTGCTCACAGCTATATGAGTTTGGCTAAAATCTGGTAGCCCCATATTGAGGAATTTCTCACCATTTCTGTCTGTAACAAACCTTGTGCTGACTATGAAAGGATACTAAACTCCTTCCATAATGTATTTAGGCACTTTTGTACAGATTTGCTTTCTGTATGGTAGAGAAAGGCTTATCTTGAGTTTAACGATGAATGGAAACATGCCCACTAAAAGCCTTAGCTGAATCCCATAATTAGGTTTATTTCAGTTCTCCATATACTTTGTCTAGAACCTTGGCTTCAAGAGGAAATGTGTTATAGCTACTCTTACCCATGACATCAGAGCTGCTAGCACAGCAATTACCTCTAAGCCCTACACTTCCCTAAGCAAAGACAACTGTTTTATTTGGTGGTTAGATGCTAAGATAAACTTTGCAAGTGAATTAGCGGGCCGCATCCCACAGGTGCTATGCTGAGTGTGCTCCCTGCCAGTTACTTGCAGGCTGAAACTGGGATCCTGGTGATCTGAAGACAGCGAGTCCATTGGATTACCCAAAGGAGCATGCACCTAGGACTTTATCTCAGCTAGCACCTGGCTTGGTTTAGATCAAATGATTAGTAAGAAATTTCCACCCAAGTTACACTATAGCAGAATGCTACCAGCCATTCTGTGGCTGCTATGAAAACCCTTACAGCAGAGCCAGGCCATCAGGAGAGCAATGAGTGTGCAGTGTGTGAGAATGCATTTGTCAAGGAGCTAATATGTTCTTGTCTCCCTTTGCTCACGCATGTATGTGACAGCCACTACCTATTCTGAAATCAGAACTGCATGCTTTTGGGAACCACTACTCTCAAGCAAATTACATCTCAGGAACCCAAAATAAATTGGATCCTATTTTTTCTCTAAGGACAGTTACTTCAGCTTGCATGCACTCTTCTCTGCAGCCTTCATTTCACAGTTGCAGGCTCTGGCACTGAGTAACGCATAACAAGATGCCTAAACGCAACTCAGGCTCCTGCAAAGTGAAAGCATGACAGAAAGAGAGGGGCAGGGCAGGCTTTTCTTGCTATGGCTAAAGACATCCTACACAAAAGGTGTTTTTCTCTATGCAGATTCCTTGGAAGAGATTGAGATAGTAGAGCTAGAGGGATGCAGTCTTGGTAAATGGATCACTCTTGTTTGAAAGCACAGATCCCAGACTGGATGGTCGGCAGACCAGCTGACTCCATCCCATATAAGAGGTTTCCAGAACCAGAGAGCTACGATATGATGCTAAATGAAGTGGCATCCCTGCAATAAGGGGCTGCGAGACAGGAGCCATGAGCCAGCTGAGTGCATCTTCAAGTAGAGACTGTGAGACTTGGCAGGTCTGGGACTGTCGCCATGAAATGGTTTCAAAACTAGCCTGAGTTGTCAGCAGGGTGTATAGAGTCTTGTACTCCTCATGCTTACAAAGACTACAGAGAAACCATCAGCCTTAGGCTTTTTTCAGCTCTGCAGTCACTTGAAAACTAGAGCAAAGCTGCATTTTGAGGCAAAGACAAAAAAGCTAATGAAGATCTGATTGTCTTCCTGCAGCCTTTAGATTATGCCTCTCCAACTAGATGGCTGAATTCCTGCTAAAGAAATAGCATGGCACATCATTGTATGTGCATGTATCATAGATGAGGATTAAAACAAGTGCTCCAAGGGGCATGGAGGGAAGTGGCAAGAAAAATCTTGAATGATGAGAAGTATTTTGAGCTGGATACCCTGCAGATACTTCCAAAAGTTCTTTCCCTCCACAGCTGTTGTCTTTTCCACACTTAGCTCTTACCTGTTTTCTTCTGGATCTCTAGAAGTCTTTTTCTCAGAAGTTGCCATGCTATATGCTTACAATACTACAATTTAAGAGTAGGACAAGAGAAGAGACCTCCTCCAGGGCAAGGTGACCACACCCAGGTCAATGCCAGCTTCATGGTGGCATCTCCATGGGCAGAGTTATTCTTAGTTCCAATGTTAGGTAGATACAGGTTATTTTGCCCTAAGTGATCAGACAGAAAAAGGATAGGTGTAAGAGAAAAGAGATGGTATGTGTTTGATCAGAAGTAGTCAACAGGCCAACAGTTGCCACGTTACCAGAAGATAAGACTTGGGAACTACAGGGTCTTTGAGCTCTCAAGTGATAAACAGGGCCTGCAAGTACCTTCTCTGTAATCAGAGGCTGGAATGTGGTGTTGGCTAAACAGTATGTGGAGCCAGCACTGAACTTGAAAGGCTCCTCAGAGGACAACCAGCTGCAGAGGGAGCTGAAGAATGATGAAGGCTCCCCTCGCTAGGGGGTCACGTGACCACCGAAGCCAACAATGTGCATGGGCAGTAGGGAAAGTCATTATGTAGAATAAGGGAAGAGCTAGGTTCTCCTTGGTTCAGCCTCCTGGGGCATCCTGGTCATAGAATTCTGAACCCATCTATACCAAGAGCCTAGGCAGCTGGGTTGGAGTGGCACCAGTCTTACCACCACGACGGTGCAGTTCCTGGTGGGGATGCCTACCTTAAGAAGATAAGTGTCTGCCAGCCCTGTGATCTATGCATCTCAGGATAGGGTTGGATAGGGTGACTATAACCTGCTCTTTGATCAACAGAGTTACTCAGTATTCCTTGTCATACACCTTTCTCTCGATGATTTCAGTATTTGAGCTATAAGCATTGTAGTTTCCAGCGTAACTTTCTCTTTATGGTTTTAGTACTTGAGCTATAATAAAGTGTTGAAACTGTACCCAGAGGGGGGTACCCATCTGTGAGAGCATTCCCTGGCCCCAAAGAACTCACTGGAACATATGGTCACAAATAAAACCCTAGGAAGGGCGTTAATGTGGTTAAGACATTGGCCTGTTCATTCTGCGAAACTTCTGTTCCTTTTCTGGCTTCCCTACAGTCTCCTCAGGCCCCTCAAGGGTTAATTTCTGTTCCTCACCTCTCTCCCTTTAATATGGGGATAATGTTAACCTATCTAATAGCTCGGTGCAATGAGGATAAATTAATTACTGTGTGACAGAATTTCAAACACATCGGTGCCTCCTGCCATAACGAAGGCTTTCATGTAAACAAATAGCCCTGGGAGAACAAGAGGCTGCATTTAAAGGTTGTTTTTGAGGTAAATTCCTACAGCAACACTCCCATCATGGGCACACACCCACACCAAAGGGGAAAATAGGACAAATGGATGTTGTCATGCTTTAAAGAACTTGAAAATCAGCCAAATCTGTAAAATGCTAAGGAGACTTAATGCAATACTTACACATCCTGGGGCTAATTCTCAGGAATGCCGAGTACCCCTTGCTCCCCACTGCCTCTGAGTTGTGGGCACTCAGCAAATTCACATGTAAAATAACCATGTAGGGAACAAAAACCATCTGAACAGCCTGCACATTTTCAGCAATGCAAACACCCTTATCATAAGAAGCTCCATTGCTGCTGCACCTATCAGCTCTATCTATCTGTCCATCTGTCTATCTGTGTGATAGGTGCCATACTTGGAGATCTGTAGCTTAAAGTACCAAAAATTACAGGGATCATTTATTTTCTCCCTGATTACTCCCCCAACACATGAAAATGTCCTTATGTGGCTCCAAGAATGCAGCCAGGCAGGAAAAGACGGTGAGAATTTTGCCACAGCTTTCTCCAGCCTCCTCTTCTCCCTTAGATGCATCTTTCAGTCCCAAGAGCTTCAGCAGCATGTGAGTGCACTCCAGAAACCACTGGCAGCTGTGAATGCTTCCCATGTAAACCAGCTTTCCTCCACAAGGTGCTAGGTGAGCATTATTTTCTACCTGGGCAAAACCAGTACAACAACTGCTCTTGTGGGACAGGTATTTGTTGCTTTCCCAGCAAAAACTGGTTTACTTCTACTGACAATGAAGCTTAGTGCCTCTCTTGGCCCAGACTGTCTTTAAAACTCAATTAAAGCACCTGTCTTTCAGAGATACAACTGAATGACCTCTTCCCTTTGGGGAAACTAACCCCCAAACCTGTGCCCTGCAGCTAAATGATTCCTCTCAGGGTGTGTGTAAGCTATTTCTTATGGGTGCAGAAGAGGCACCAAGATGTGACGGTGTGAACTGCTAGCCCAGGAAGCAGGGTGCAGCTGGACGTGGTTACAAAGAGGCCAGAAGGCCTGTGTGGTGCCACAGCAGGGTGCAACTTGTCACCACTGCCCTCACTGTCCAAGCACCCAGCTGAGCCCAGACAGATCACAACCTGACAAACAAACCCAGGCGAGTCCCAGCCCGCAAGGCACACCAAGCTCATGCTCGGCAGGCGAGACTCATCCCTCATGGAGCGTTTGCCGGGGGCAGCGTGTGCAGGGGAATGCCAGGGGGCACTCAACACTGAGGCCCCTGTTTGCCAACCGGGCACTCTGCTGCGGCCCGGCCGCGATGCCGCCCCTCACCGCTGACCGGCTTTGCCTCAGACCCACCTCAGAGCTCTCTGTTTGTTTTGGCGGGGCCTGCGACCCTGGGCAACCCAGGCTGGCGTTTGAGCCTTGCCCGGCGCGTTGCAGAAGGGAGAACACATGTTTTCTTGTTTCCCAGATATTGCTTAAAATAACTCCATCTCTAGAAAGTTGAAGTTGGACACCGCTTCTCCCACCCCTTTCCTCTCACTCTCCCCTCCTTGCACAGCTGTGGCTCCCAGGAGGACCCAAAGACAGATGTGCCATGAGGGTCTGGTTATCATTCCTCCTTCCCACCCCCCACCAAAGAAGAAATACACACATACACACACGCACATATATATGTATTCACATACACACATTGCTTTCTCTGGGCTGCTGGACAACAGCAAGCGTCTGTGAGGAGAAGGGGGGAAGGAAAGCTTTGGCTGAAAAACATCCTTTGCTCCCTCTCCCTCCTCAGCCATCCTGTGCTCTCTTCAAACACCTTTTCAAACATACCGGTTTTGGTCTGGTTTCCTGGATGGCACATCCTCATGTCTACTTGGGCTCCATCCATTACCTCATGAGACAGGGTAGGACCAAGGTGACAAGATTGATGAAACATATTTGAGCAAGGGGAATGGAGGTGGAAACCCTCCCAAGACAGCAGTGGAAATAGGGCAGGGGGACACTTTTACATTTTAAAGTCATTGAGCAAATCTGTTTCAGGAGGGAAAATATATAATACATACTCCAGAGAGATACTCTGTTATTCCCTCTTGTTTGTCTTACCAAAATGATGAGCTAATTAATTTAAAAAAAAAAAATTACTTTAACAAAGAGTTAAATTCAGTACCTCAATCCATCCATGCCCATGTTTTGGGGTTTTTCTGTATGCTTGCCATACCTTGAATTGAGAAGTAACCACATTACTTCCACTTCTGGAGGGTCCTGTATTTTATTCTGCATTGGAACAAGATCTGTTCAGTTATTCTTAGCCTTCCTGACACCTTTTCACTTTTGTTAGATTAATGCATGGATGAGAAGGAAAGCGACTCTGATTTCTGGATCCTTTTCCACTGAAAGGTCAAGTCTAATAGAGCATTGCCTTATGTTGAGGCCAAGAGGAAAAGGAATTAATTTGAAAACTCACTTTCCAGGTGTGTTAACCCCTTCAAGCGCCATTAGGCTGCATCTGTGTCACAGCAGCAGCTCTCTTATGGAGGAGCCCAGACAAATGAGCTTCTTACTCAACTTTCGACTCCAACTATTTGTAGCTCAGATTGGCTTGTATCAGGCTGCTGCCTGCCAGCAGTAGAGACACTCTTCTCTGATGGGCTGCACAGGCAAAAGGGAAGACTTTTGCTTCTTGGGGAAAGCTAGAAGGGCAAGGAGATACTATGAAGACAGAGTTGATTTTTGCTACTTGTATTCCATCATGATTCCAATCTAAACCATTCTATGATGTGCAGTAAAGGACCTGAGTTACCTAGAGGTGCTGGCTTTGGAAACCCCACCTACGTGGCTGTCAAACAGAAAGAAGAAAGAGAGGAAGGTTAGATGGCTGCTGGTAAGGTGCTCAGGGAAATGGAAACAAAATTTACTGTTTGCTAGCTGATGGACAGAAACATATCTATTTACCTTGAGCAGGCAGGGGTAAGAGATTCAAGGAGTGGAAGAGAATTATCTTTTGTTAAACAGAAATACAGATCATGGCATTTGGCCACATTTCCAAACCTGAAGCTCATTTGAAGACTTTCAGCAAACAAAACTCTGGGCTCAGCCTCAAGTGAAAGAGCAAACAATTTAGTTTTTGCTCTGTCTCAGTTCAGAGTGACTTAACAAACCCACTCTCCTGAAAGGGGCAGAACATAATGAACAAAACAAAATCACCACTATCAGAGTCTGCGTGGTTCTATGCAGCTTGGTATTGAATCATAGAATCAGTTAGGGTTGGAAGGGACCACAAAGATCATCTAGTTCCAACGTCCCTGCCATGGGCAGGGACACCCTACCCTAGATCAGGCTGGCCAGAGCCTCTTCCAGCCTGGCCTTAAACACCACCAAGGATGGGGCCTCAACCACCTCCCTGGGCAACCCAGTCCGAACCTGCCCACCTCCAGCTTCGCTGTTGATCTGACTTGTGCACAGGGAGAGCCTTGGATACTCTGGTGAACACAGATACACAAATGACTCTGGCTTGCAGTGCCCAAATTAACTTCTTAAAATGCAAAATGACTGCAAAAGGAAATGAAAATGAAACAAGAGCCACATCCCACCTATCTCTATCCTAGCCTTTCAGGATGTCTACTACAAGGAATCTTTTTCATTAACCTCAAACCAGTCAATTTTCAAATAATCTTTTTTTTTGAAGAGGATCTACTTTAGTGGCAGATTTTTCTCCTACATATTCACAATTTAATTTCTGTCCCTAGTGAGACTATACATGTGCTGCAGGCCAATTTATTAATGCATATCTCTGTGCACATATATATATATAACAGTTCCAGAAACATGTAATGAAAACAGTGTACGATCTCTTCTGAGCTTCTCTGGACAGTGGTGATCTCAAATAAAGCCTAGAGCTGGCACACCAGAAAAGCTGTGCCTTTATTCCTGGAAAAGGATGAGAGGAACCACACAGCCCAGGTCATATGATGGGAGACCAAGGTGGTGCAGAGGTATTGCTGGAGAGCAAGGGGATGAATCCCCCAGGCAGTGGGACATAGTGGTTAGTGCTGCTCTTTCCAGGCACTCTTGACACCCCACGAGGCTGGCAAGCACCCTCCCTCCAGGAGGGAAACTCCCTCAGTGTTGGCTGTGAGCAGAAATTCAAGACTTTGCCCTGTGTCCTTCGAGAAAACAAGAATCTCTCAGTTTGGGTTTATGAGAAGATTTCACATTTCATTCCAGCTGGAGGGGAAAAGAGAGAGAAAAAACACCCTTCTCTTAGCCAGGCTGGAGGGTGTCTGTGCACACAGGCTGGGACTGTAGCATCTTTCACACTGGCTCCAGCATGCCCCACTGCCCACCCTTGCTGAGACAGGCTGAGGCCCAGCTGAAAGCAGCACATCCTGCAGCATGAAGGTCCCAGACACAGGCAAAGTGTGATGCTTGGCTAGGGAAGGCTTGGTGCCACTCCACTGGGCACAGCTAATGCTGAAGTTCCCCTTGGGCTTGCCAAGAGGGGCTGCTGCCTGTAGAGCACCTCCAGTGTGCAGCTCAGCTGTGACAATTTGCACATTTCTAAAGCCTGCCTGGGGCTTTCCTCACCCCTTGTTAGTTCCATGAAGACCAAGGTGTTCCTCACAGAATCAGAAATCCTAGAAAGAGTCCCAAAGCACAAAGCTTTCTAGGATCTGAACTGTTTCTGGGGTAAACGGCTGGTATCAGGCCATTACAGGCTGAGGATGGCAAGTCTGGATCCAGATACAGGTTCCTGGGAAGGATTCTGGAACCTCAGTCTGTTCCTCAAAGGAAATAAGGATGAGATGTGCAGAGCATACTTTGTCACACCTAGATGTGAAGATCCAAGTGAGATCCCTCTGCTTAAATCAACCAGGGACTCCTCAGGTGCAGGGACAGGACAACAGTCAGCAGTCCAGCTTCCTTTGCAGCCTTCTCTAGCCTTGAAGGGCAGGAGCTGCTTTGGACATGAATAGGAAGCAAGATAGGAAAGGAAATGAGCACTAAATGTGCATAAGTGGGAGAAAGCAGGAAGGTCCAACAAGGTCCTGAAGTCCTGATTCTCCCTCATGGTTCTTAATGTGCCATGGTGAGTTACTACCTGGAAAATGACAGCTGGTGTCACCCTTCTTCCTTCTCCCACTAACCCCATCCATACAACCCTCCCTGGGCCAGGGAGCATGTGTTACAGCAGTCTGATCTGCACTCATGGGTGGGTAAATGGTTCCATGCACACCAGCTGTTGGCTGCAGCAGGATTGCATTTGAACTGGTTTTGGCGCTGTTTTCTCTACCTTCTGCTATGGCCTGCAGCAAGGGTGGGGAAGAGGGCAGGACAGTAACATTGAAAGCAACAATGATCCTGATAAGAAGAACTGATGCTGAATGCAATTCCCATTTCTCATTACTATGCTACTGTAGCTATGGTTTGGCTCTCCTCCTAGCCTTGGCAAACAGGATCCACTTCATCTCCTGCTTCTCCTGTTGGCCAGGCTCCCATCCTGCTCTTGGCTCCTGCAGCCAAACTCCTGGCTGGTTGCAGTAATCCCACATAATATTTCACGCAAATTTATATGAAGCCTGTTACAAAGCTCAGCAAGGAGACACTGTTTCTTTTTCTTGATACAATTAATCATCTGTAGCTCTGCTCCAAGGACTAGCCTGCCTCCCATGTAACTGCTCCTTTCTGTCAAGCAGGCTGAGAAAGTGCAGCACTTGGGGAGGGCATGGAGAAACCTGGCTTTGCCTTGCTCTCCCACACACCGGGTGGGACTCTGCTGAGACGCTGACTCCTGCGAACCCCTGTGACTCTCTCTTACCTGTCGGCCCAATGCCTTGCTCTGGGTGGCACTGAATCATGTGTTCCTGGGCAGCTCCTCATCCCACAGCCCACCCTGCCCTCCCTGCAGCGTTCTTGGCCACCTGCATTGCCCTCCTGTCTGTGCCATGTCTTGGTGAACATGGTCGAGCTGCTCCTGTTTCTCAGCTCACCACTTTGGATATAGCACAAGATTGCTCCTGTCTCCTTTGGTTCCCACGACCTCTTACCTGAGTTAATCTTTCAGTACAATTCCTTCTTCTCCACTCCTCTCCCTCATCCTCATTTGAAGTATTTCTAGTGTTGTGACTCTTTTACTTTAACTCAGCAAGCTACCGCTCAGTGTCATGTTTCTGTGGCTAAGCAGGAGACCCAAGTCCCTGGGCTTGTCAGTCTAGGACCTCACACTGGCAGAGAAGCAGAAGGGGGCTCTTTTCTACTTGCAGCTGGGGGTGCCTACCTTCTGCACTCACTATTTCCTTGTTTGAGTCCATCTGAAACATCAGCCCATTTCTCCCCTTCCTCCTAGTCACAAAGACAACAGAAAGAAGAAAATTAAGAAGCACTTGCTTGATAAAGCCCTATCACCTCCTTTCATCAGCGGGCAGAGAAAGAGCCTGCAAGCTGCAGTCAGCTTCAGCATCTTTTTGCTGATATTCCGACAACACTCATGGTGGTCCAGTTCAATGAGAGATAACAACGAGAAAATGTTGACTTTGTGCTTAACTTTTAAAGAACAATGTTGAAAAAAAATGGTGTCATTTATTTTTTTAAGCTAAGTCCTCAGAAGGTCCCATCTCTCCTCCTGAGCAAACTCAGGCCAGAAGAAGGAAACTAAATAAGAAATTGTCCTTTTTCTCTCCAGTTTCATCATAGGAGTGTGCTATATTTTCTGCAGCATAGCCACTAATTGCTGTCAAGTGAATTCCCTTTGCCCAAGAGCTGCTGTTCCTCCATTCAAAGCATATTTCCTAGTTCCCAAGGAATGTGGGGAACAGTTTTTAACTCTATGACACTCCAGAAATCTTTTCCAGTTGTCATAGGCTTACCTGCCAGATGAGAATTTCCTCTCGGCAGATAGTTACAGCTCACCGATTCTCCAGGTTGGCATATTTCAGTGTCCTGTTTGCAATCTACCATTAAAACTACAACTGAAACCTTGGCAAATGAGGTTGCAGCTGTGTCTCTACGGTAAGGGAATGTCCGAAGGTCAAACCTGCTCAACAGTCTTCTAGCACTGTCTTTGTGATAGAGCCTTTTCCTTCTGTGTGGAATGTCCTTCTGAGTGAACGTTCTGAACATCCTTCTGAACATAACTCGTGAACATCCTTCCAAACACATCCTGAGCATCCTTTTGAAGGAACATTCTGATCATCCTTCTGAATCAACGTTCTGGATGCCCTTCTGAACACAAGCGAATGTCCTTCTGAGTGAATGTTCTGGATGTCCTTCTGAATCAATGTTCTGAATGTCCTTCTGAATCAATGTTCTGGATGCCCTAAGAATCACAGAATCGACCAGATTGGAAGAGACCTCCAAGGTCATCCAGTCCTACCTAGCACCCAGCCCTAGCCAGTCAACCAGACCATGGCACTAAGTGCCTCAATCCAGGCTTTTCTTGAACACCTCCAGGGACTGTGACTCCACCACCTCCCTGGGCAGCCCATTCCAATGGCAATCACTCTCTCTGTCAGGAACTTCTTCCTAACATCCAGCCTATACCTCCCTCAGCACAACCTGAGACTGTGTCCCCTTGTTCTATTGCTGGTTGCCTGGGAGAAGAGACCAATCCCCACCTGCCTACAGCCTCCCTTCAGGTAGTTGTAGACAGCAATGAGATCATTCCTGAGCTTCCTCTTCTCCAGGCTAAACAACCCCAGCTCCCTTCTGAACACAAGTGAAAGTCCTTCTGAATGAATGTTCTGAACATCCTTCTGACTGGCTCGGCAGGCAGCAATAGCTTGGCAGTGTTGCTTTGCATACCACGGCAGAATGGTGGACAGATGCTACATAGAGCAGGCTGTGGAAGAAAGCCCTGGAATGAATCTGATGTTTAGCATTGTATCATCCTCTGGCTAGGACATCCCTGAGCTATGGGTTGCCAGAGGATGGGCCAGCACGGGAAAGGTTACACCTGCAAGAAATCTGCATCTGTTTCTTGTACCTTTTTGCAAGGCAATACAAGTGCCCATTGCCAGAAAGAAGATCCCAGGATGGAGAGACTGTTTTGGCCAGTCTCATTTTCTTACTGTCATAGCTACCAAATCCTTGGCGTGGGGGCGATGTGTTTCATCTTTTATTGTTTGTTTAGTTTTTGAGTGTTTGATTTTTGTTTGGGTTTGTTTGGTCTATATTTAAGGCAGCAGCAGCACACTTTTTTTGTCAGTTTCCCCCCCCTTTTTGGGTGTTGTTATTAAGCATGTATTTCACCCACACCATTTTCAAGTTCTGCAGATTAAATGGAAGAAGTTCTAACTTCAGCTTCTAGTATGTCTCTGTAGAAGGCTTTCTGCCACCTTCAGGAATGGCTTATACTGGAGACTTTTATTTGAATGACTAGAGGAGTAAATTCTTAAGTCAGCATTGCTACAAGGAGAAGGAATTCAAACCAAGATAGAGTTCTGTAGACTGCTAGATATTTTCTCAACATGTTTTTGGAGGGTAGCAATTTCTTACCACTCTTTTAACAAAAACCACAACAATCTTTTATTTTAGACACAGACCTGGCCAAAGTTAGGATTAAACTGCTTATGACAGGACCCTCAATCAGCCAGCCATTTGAGGGAGTCTCGCGTGTTTATTTTCCTGCAGCCGGGATTTATGAGAACCTAAACTGAAGTAAGGATCTTTTTACAATGGAGAGAAATAAGATCTTCAGCTTAAATTGAATAAAAGTAAAGGAATTTGACAGGAATTCTCCATTCTGGATGTGCAAGGTGACCATTTTCCTCAGGTTTTCTCATAGCACAACATCATTTTGATGTGCAACCTCTGCTTCACGGGATACAGCAGCTCTGCAGAGGCTTCTCTAGGTTCCTGGGAACAATCTCTTTCTTTCCATCACCTGGCAAGATCTGGCTTTGTGTTGGCTTCCTGCTCTTCTCAATATTTTCAACCCTCCTCAGAGCTGATGCTCACAATCTCACTGCCCTAGTATATATTGCTTCAGATATTTTCAGGGAAGTGGTGATCTTCCCACTTTATTTCTTGTCCAGCAGTCAGGACAACGAAAAGAGACAGTTCCCCTCTCTGTAGCCCAACCACTCCATGCTAAAGATGTGTTCCAAGGAAGAAATAATAAGCTGCCAACAAATAAAACAAAAACCTCCTGTCAGGGAGTAGGAAAAACACCATGATTTTCTGCTCCTTTCAAACAGTGTGCTATATGCAGCACACCCTTCCCCTTCCTTCAGGTTCTGACCAGTGCATCCCATGCTAAATAATAGGACTTTGCAAGATGTTTGCCTGGCCACAGTGAGGTTCTTCAAGTATGAAAGCATCAGCACTAGTGTCTGTGTCCTCTCATCCAGCATCAGATGAAAAATTGCATGGAAAGGACATGCTGTGACATGGCACCTTCCTTCACATCATACCCTCTCAAGAGTCCATCACAAGAGGTCTGATCTTCACAAAAAGATTTTTAAAGATATTTGTCTTTCTTTTTTTTCTTCCTGCACAGTAAAGAGAAAGACAGCATTGCACAAGAAGCTGTTGGTCACTCAGCTGGGAAGGAGCAGGACCTGTCTTTGATCACTGTGGAGCTCCTTCTTCCCAAAGAGTGAATGTTGCCAGATGTGTCTGACATGGACAATATATAGGGAAGCTGAGGAGAGGCTCCCAAATGTAAATCTGCAAGTACAGCAGAAGAGGAAGTAGTTAACCCAGCCTTTGGTTTTGAGCCAACTGTTTGTGATTTCAGGGCTACCTAGAAACTTAGCTGAAGTGCTGTCCTCTATACATCAAGGATGTGAATCACAACTGGATGATCTAGAGAGCTATTGCCTGCAATATGACAAAGGACCCACTTCAGATGTGCCAGGATGCCCATCTGGTTAGTCAACTTTTTATGAAAGCAGCTAGGAGGAAAAGCTTCCATTTGCCTGGGGAGTTATCTACATTTATTTGCTCATATTTATAAAAGTAAGTACAAACAGGTAAAAATACAAATCAAACTCATCCTCTGGTAACAGAAGTTGTCAAAAGTAGTCTGTCAGAGACCAGTGTGTAGCAACAGTAGTGGCGGTACCACCACTGCGAATGCACAGCAAAACATCAGAAAGCTGATGGCACAGGCTGTATCTGATGTCAAGTGAGGGACCATGGTAGTTCAGAAGATGGAGGGGAATGGCTGCAGAGAAAGTTTCTGCCATGACATCTCAATACAAATCTTTGTAGATCAGCACATCACCATGTGCAGTACTGTGCTACCCGTTTTTCAGTATTCTGGGTGCCACAGGCTCTGTTTGTGACTCTGGACTGTTCATTTAATGGGTTTTAACAACCCATCTGTCTCTGGACACTGACAGAGAAGTCTTGTATGTGTAAGCTCTGGCAGTTTGAGATGCTGCTTCTCCCATGGGCAACACTGCTCTGTGGCAGAGGTAAAAGAGTGGATTGCAAATTCTTGCCTCACATCATCTTCACCTATTACCCTGTTGGAGAAGGAAAGCTTGCACTTATATGTTTTTGAAGACATAGAAATGAGTATGGACATGTGTCCTATCCCAGCACTCCCTCTGCTTGGCAACAAACCCTACCAGATGGCCATCAGTGCACATGAGCCTATGCCTTGAATAACCAAGTGGTGGCAGCTGGCTACTGCCCTGAGTACAGCATGATGGCAACAACAATTTTAATTAACCAACAAATTTTTTTTCGTATCAGACCTGGTTTGGTGAAAAGTGAAGGAGAAGGAAAAAGAAAAAAAGGGTTCTTGCCGTTTTTCCAGTAAGAAAAAAGAGGAGAGTTCATTTGTTGAGATGTAGCAGAATTTTGGCCAGAAAAGAAGCTGTAGTTATTTGCACAATTTTATTTGTCCAGACACCCAGGTACAGATGCTTTCATGGAAACTCTGGCTGCACAGCAGTATTAATGTTGGCTGACTCCTAGGACTATTTTCAGAAGCTTGCAGAAATTTACAGGAAGTACCTTTCCTTTTCATTTATGTACAGTGTTATTATTATTTTTATGTATGAAACAAATAAATTATGATACTTTTACTTTGCTTCTACTAGATTTCACACTAAGAAAGGAGAGGTGGTGGAGGGGAGGAAAATCCTGGATGAGCTACTTCAAAAACAAGGTTGATGGCAACCGAAAAGTTGAATGCTCTTTCTAGAAAACCTGGTCTTAAGAGCAGTGGTATCCCTTGAGACTGCCTGGGCTACTGCTTGTGTTGTGGCAAAATAAACAAACAAACAAAGAGAGTAAAGCAAAGATGAGAGGATCCCCTGAGATCTGGGTCTTTTGCTGTCTCTTTCATGAGTAATGAATAGGGTGACCGCAGAGACTTGGAAAGCCCTGCAGTGCTTGACTCCACGGCTGACTTCCCAGCAGGCAGAGTGCAGGATTATATAGGATTCACTGGCAGTGTTAGGGAGTCAGTTAGAGGGGCTTCCAGGTAAACCAGGAGTTTTTATTACTCACACACGGGGGAAAAAATTTAACAGCTGCTCTTTACTCTCACTGGTGGTATGTAAGCAGAAACTTGAATTACACAAGTGAGTCCTAAGAAACTCCTGGAAAGGGCACCTCCTCCAGCTTGGGTGTCCAGATCTCCTGTCTTGAGAGCCTTTTACGAATATGAATTCAATTCTCAGCAGCAGTAGGGGAAATGCTATTCAGCAAGCCTGTCTGAGGTGACCATATATCCCAAGGTGCTTTCCCTTTCACCTGGGTGGTCCCAGCCCCCTGAAAGGAAGACTCTTTCTACTGAGAAATGACACACGAGGTCCATGGCACACATGTTGGCTGGTGCCGTAACACAAGGTCTCCAAACAGAAGCGTACTATGCTACACTTATCATAACTCCTTCCTCTGTTTTCTCCTTTGAGTTCCCTCAGCCTATTCTCAGACCTCTGTAATTAAGGGTTTAAGGACTTACTGAAGCAAGGAAAAACGGGGACATTCTTCCAAGCGTCACACATAGTAATGGGAAGAGCAATTTACTAGGCAAAAGACATTTAGTCCTGTCCTCTATGCTTACCACAGAAGACAAGACAGATGTTTGGGATGCATTTGTGGCTACTTGCTGTCAGAAAATAATTCACTATTAAAATTCCTTCTTTTCTGAATAGTTGGAAAACTTGGATCATGCACAGACTTTGGCTGGTTTTTAATTGACTCTTGTAATTACCTTCACACGGTCCGCTCATGAAGGTAAAAGATACCACCCTTTTCTTAACATGTAGAGGAATATACAGAGTTTGAGGTGGTTGTGAAGATGGAGAACTTTATAGAAGTCCTTGTTGCTGCAGGATTCAAATAGGTACTCTAAGGGTAGCAGAAAGAGAAGATTTCTGTCTCCAGTACTGTCATGGTCTGGTACCTTTCACGAGCACCAAATACATTTTTAAAACCACTATAAGGAACAAGAAGTCAAAGCAGATAAACATTTTAAAATATACTGTGAAAGCAATCCCACATTAGAAACATACCGTGAAGGAATCCCAACTCCCTTTGATGCAGGCAACTGTATCATAAAGTAGAAGAGAAATGGAGACAACTAAATCAAGTAACTAATGCCTGAAAGAAAACCCAACCCCAGGGCTGAAACAAAAGGAGGCCGCATGCTGAAAACCATACATGTTAGGAGAAGAATTAAAATCCAATCAAACAACAACTCTGCAGTCCTCTCTACCAGCACAGAACTTCTCCTGACCACAGTGCTCTGTGCCTGGTGGGAATGCAGAACAATAGAGGGCTGTGAAGATTAACGGTTGTCAAAGTCAGAAGGGACTTGTTGGACTTTCCACAGAAGTAAGTTACACATCCTTGGCCAGTAAGAGGCCACAAACTGTCACTCAATATCAAGCCTCAAATATGAAGACTGAGGCCCTAGATTTGTTCTGTTTTCGACTAACTATAGGTTTCCTGAAGGAAACTGGATACCTAGATATAGGAAGTCTACAATAACTGGGACTGCTATTTATGAGGTGAATCATCATGACTAATCTTGAACCCATCAGGCTGCCCTTCAGTCTTTTTTTCCCAATTGTAAATGGAAAGGATGTGGTTTGGTTTATTTATTGATTTCATTTTTGGTTGTGCTGCTTTTCCACTTCATTGACGGTTGGTTGAGGGTTTTTGGTTTGGTTGGGTTTGGTCTTTTGTTTTTTAGGGGAGGGGGGTGTCAGAAATATCTGTCTTTCAGAAGAAAATCAAAGTTGCAGCTGGTCATAAAATTTTGAGACCAGATTTATTTTGTTGAAGACCACAGCACATTAGAAGACAGTTTTTGGAAGAGCTTCTTTTCCCCCCAAGAGCTTAAAGACAGCGAATTACCCATGTCTGCTGTGACAGCAATTAGGAGTAGTGGATCTTTGTATTACTGTTTCATGTTGCCATCTGGATCACCCACTAATTGCAGAACAAGGTGATGAAATTGCTTACATGCTGTCTGCTCCCATAGGCTTCAGAGGGAGAATTTGCTCATCGTAAATCTGAGCAAAGACAGAAAATATGTATTTTTTCTCAGCTGAATGAGAATCTATTGCCCTAAGGAAGGCCACTGAAAGTCGTGCATAAAATGCTGTGGAATGTTTTAGCAGTACAGGCACCATAGTGAGACTCTGAACCATAGGTTCCCCCATTCCTGCTCCTTTTTTATCCTGATAGAGGATATGGGCTTTATGGTGCTATCAATATTGAGATGCAGATGAAGGTGGCCATGGGTAAGCTGTGATTGGCAGACCAGCAAGTTACATGTTGGGTGATAAGGAGTAACAGTCACTGGGTGCTTTGCAGGGTGAGGAACAGGCATAACTCTAGCAGGCTTCCTTCAGAAATGGAGGAGTTGGCATTCACCATCAGTAAAGGGATCAAACACATTAACCTCTGGCACTAATCAAAGATACAGCACAGAACAGTCACTTTTTCTACAGTGTTTCTATGACTTTCAGCTCTGCAAACCACCTGGATACAAGAAGAAGAATATTTGATGTTATCTGGCAGATATCCATTGTCCACCTCCAAGGCACCATCTGAGGTGTGGATCATGTTCTGTGAAAGGTGGGATGTAGATTTGATCCTGAATCAAGAAGCGAACGAGGCTGGCGCGCACAGCACACACCAGTAGCGAATGAGGCTGGCGCACACAGCACACACCAGTAGCGAACGAGGCTGGCACACACAGCACACACCAGTAGTGAAGACACAGTCTCAAGTTGTGCCAGGGGAGGTCTAGGCTGGATTTTAGGAGGAAGTTCTTGACGGAGAGAGTGATTGGCATTGGAATGGGCTGCCCAGGGAGGTGGTGGAGTTGCCATCCCTGGAGGTCTTGAAGAAAAGCCTGAATGAGGTGCTTAGTGCCATGGTCTGGTTGATTGGACAGGGCTGGTGCTAGGTTGGACTGGATGATCTTGGAGGTCTCTTCTAACCTGGTTGATTCTATAAGAGGGCTGGTGCACACAGCACACATCAGTAGCAAACAAGGCTGGTGCACAGAGCACACACCAGTAGTGAACAGGGCTGGTGCACACAGCACACACCAGTAGTGCAAACTGGAAAGGGACCCAGCTTTTATTTCTCAGAGCTTGCTGGCTCCCATAACATCTGGAATTGTCCCTAAACTTTACACAGAGCCTTGAGCAACCTGGTGCAGTGACAGAAGTTAAAAGAAGTGGTGCTTTCATTAAAACACCAGAGGGAATGGATTCAATAATTAGCACCTGCATTTGTCAGGAAGGTAGAAGGGCCTACTGTACATGTTCAGAAAGGGACCACAGGCTAACTTGTGCCCTATCTCCCTTGGGAGTATGAAGTAAATTGATTAAACAGTACCACAGGTCACACAGAGATTTATAGCCAAGGTCTCTAATGTGTTTTTTGAATAGAAGAGTAATACCCCTATGGTTTTCACTTCACATTTTTGGCAAGCTCCCTATTAACCCCACTCACATGGCAGCATGGTGGGCAGTACTGGGAGGGTACTTTATTCTAAGGTACTAAAATCCATGATTAGGCAATGATTTATGGTTTTCTTTAAAGTCTGAAGTGACTTTTTTTTTTTTTAATAAGAGTATTTTTGGCTGAGTTAATTGAAGTAAAAGTTGACTGATTTATGATTTAATTTACAAAATCTTTTGCCACACCTTTAATGATGAAATCTCCTTCAGTTTTTTTTTTCCACTGAGGCATATTTTCCATTACTGCTATGCCAGTATGGTGTTAGAAAAGCAGCTGCCATTTCAAACATCACTGAAAAGCTTCATTTCTTCTTGGAAGCTCTTTAAATTACTCATTTAAACTCCTCTTTCCTCACCTCCCGCTCCCCACAAACTGAATCCCCTCCCTATTCATAGAGCATTTCAAAAGCTTACAGGAAGCCATACCTTCTATTTGCATAGCCAAAGTCACTGAGATAAAGCCTTGTTTCATTCTTTTGTTCATAGAATATGTGAACTTCTCATGCTCTCCTAAATACACCCAGGAGGGTTAAATCTTTTGACCAACCTCTTTACTAAACTACTTCAAGCTGCTGTAAACGCATAATAAAACTCTTCTCCAGAGCCATTGTCATGTAATGGTATTGCTGAAGTAAGAGGAGGCACGGGCATGACACCAGGATGAAATATACCAGTTCTTTGGCCTACAAATGAAGCTCTTCTAAGTCAGCCTTGATGTGGCAAGTGCTGTACTGGAGAGTGGAAATGACTCATCCCCAACTCTCCCTTTTCCTGGGAGCTAAGTGGAGGAGGGTGACATGGAACAGAAGACCAACCTCCTCTACCCCTCCTTTAGTTTGTCAAGTCCATGTCTTTTGAAAATCTACCCAAACCTTCTGGAAGCCTGCCCAGTTTTAGCTACACTAAAGGCATTTCAGACACCATGGAATGCAATTTCACTGTTTTACAGACTTTTCACAGTTCGGTTCTTACTGCTCATCAGCATCCCTGCTGTAACCTTTAACAGTCTCCATTCAAACAGGCAGCCACAGGAAGCTGCCCTTTCAAGAGACCGACTCAAATTTGTTAGTTCTGCTATGCAAAAGGATGCTCAGTGCTGCCAGTAAGCTTGCATTTGAAGTAGACTTCAATATTAGGTAATACATAATAACAGTAGGGAAATTAACCAGCCAACTGAAAACTGGAGTAACTCTGGTCGAGTCAGAGTTCCTCAGGTATATGCGGGACAACTGATGAGATTTTGAGCAACACCTTAGTCCAGATTTATAAACAAAAGATACCAAACCTAGAGCCCCTCAGATGATTTTTTGATTTTCGACAATAATTATTTTTAATGTCTTTGCTGTTTTCAGTATTTTCTGGCTATTTGATTACAGAGCAGTATTAAAGACACGAAAAAGGGAACCACAAACAAACAGTTTAAAAACAAAACTATAAAACATGTAGTTTGACTCCTCTAAGCAAAGTTTCAAAGCTGTAAAAAATGGGCCTGGTGGAGTGTTGAAAAGAGAGATTTATGCCAGAATGCCTTGCAGAGCTTGTCAGATGTCACAAAAGTCAGTAAACAGAGCTGTGATAAGCATCGCAGCCCAAGACAATGATCGGTGTTTGGAGAAAGACAAGAGGACTCTGAGAGATTGGACTCACAGCCTGAACACTCACCAGTTCACAGCTGGAAATGGCCACAAGCTTGCAAATGATATTAATGTCTTATTAATGGCCCAGACAGAAAGGTACTCTATCTTTGCAATAAAGGTGTGAGGTAACAGCAGTTCAACAGGCTAAATGACAAGCTAACTCACTCTGAAGAAAACCATCAACTAAAAGTAAGTGATTTCACATAAACCCCACTGTTACCAATATTGCTTGGGGGAATGAAAGAATGATGAGCTAACAGAAGTGGCAAGGCTTGTTTTTTTTTTTTTTGTTTTGGTTTGGAGTTTTTTTAGGGGTGTGTGAATTAATTGAAGCAGGACAAGGAAGATTTTCTTTGAGGAGTGTAGACAAGAAAGGACTCAAGTGTCTCATGTTCTGCACTTTCTGACCATAAGAAAGGTACTGTTGCAGATAAGGTCATTTTCCGGGAATCAGAGAAATATGGAAGAATCTACAGAAGTGATCCATAAGCTAGTAAGAAAGCATGGAAAGCTTGAGATAAGTACAGATACCAATAACCTAAACAGGCATACCCTTAGATTGAACCCTCTCTTTGGAGAAAAGTCTGGCACCAGAAGTTTTTCTATCACCTGTGCATTTCCTACCTGCTGTCCTTTGAAGAACAGGACAACTACCTCTGTGCACATTAAGTTCCACCTGTGGATAGCACTATTGATGCCCTGTGGCAGTAAACCATGAAAGCAGAACTGCCTATGGGTATTTCCAGAGTTGAACAGCACAAGTCTACAAGTCTATGGGTCTAGGGAGGCTCTTCTTCCCCTCTAGTCTGCTCTAGTGAGACCACACCTGGAATATTGTGTCTAATTTTGGGCTTCTCCTTTCAAGAGAGACAGAGACCTGCTGAGACAGTCCAGCAGACAGCCACAAAGACGATTTGGAGACTTGAGCATCTCCCCTACAAAGAGAGACTGAGTGTCCTGGGGCTGTTTAGTCTGGAGAAGAGAAGACTGAGAGAAGATCTTAACCATGTGTACAAATATATGAGGTGTCAAGTGGAGGGGACCAATCTCTTTTCAGTGGTCAGCAGCAATAAGACAAGGAGCAATGGCTACAAACTGAAACATAGGAGGTTTCACCTCAAGATGAGGAGAAACTTCTTTACAGTGAGGGCGACAGAGTCCTGGAGCAGGCTGCCCAGAGAGTTTGTGGAGCCTTCTCTTCCAGAGACTTTCAAACCCATCTGGATGCCTTCCTGTGTGAGCTACCCTGGGGGATTCTGCTTTGTCAGAGGAGTCAGACTTGATGATCTCTGGAGGTCCCTTCCAACCTCTGAAGTTCTGCGATTCTTTGAAGTAGAATTTGTAGATACACTAATTGCTTCTGTTGGACAAAGATGATACTGATATTTTAGGGAGACCTGAAGGCTTGCAGCACCCTGCAGGAACTTCACTAAACAGTGCTAGTAGGCTACCTACTTGCTGGAAAAGTGTACAATGTTAATTTTGGTTGTTAGCTATGTTTGACATTTGGCCTGGAAAGGAGCACACTAGACACTGCATCTTCACAAAGCACTGATGTGAACTTTTTGGAAGCAGCTATGAGAGGCTCCTAGCACAGAAGGAAATTACAGCTCAGACACGGAGTGATTCTCCCAGTCTTTGTTTACAGTGAGTTTCTTAGCTGTAGTTGTTATGAGCTCAGTTAGGAAGGTAAGACTCAAACCAAACAGAACTAAGCAATGTAAAGTGTTAGTGAGATTTTCAAATGGAATTATCTGGAAAGCACAGGCTGAATTACTATGCAATTATATGAGAAAACAAAGTCAACAAATCTTTGGTGTCTATAGCCCTTAATTAACATCCTCAGAAAGTGCACCAAGAATGAATAGAAAAGTCTTCCTGTGTTCATGCATATAATTACTTTTAACTCTCTTAATATGATAATGACTGAACCATTTTCTCAAACTTGGCATATTTTTACAAAATGAGGCTTTGGGAAGCAGCATACTTTGAAGATTTGTGCTCCAGCCATTTTTAAACTGCTGCACAGTGACAAGATACTCTCTTTTCATGTCTTTGCGTGTGAGGATTTCAGAAGGAGGGCATGGAAATGTTGCTCTACGGCATGACTATAATTTCCAAAAGTCTCCGTGTCGGAGAAGAAATGTAGGAGCATCTGTAGAGCAGTATCAGAATGGACATTGAAATTTCAGATGTTCTCATCACCTATTACAACAAAACAAAGCTTGCTTTCATCTACTGCATTTACCTGCTGCTTCCACGCAGAGATTGTTCTGCAGCATTACAAAGAAGTAAGGAACACTGGCATTGTGGGTGTGAGTCAAAAAGGGACCATATAGCCCAAGATATTTTAGGGACAAGACAACATAATGCTGTTGAACAGCAAGCTTCAACTTGCTTTTTGAGAGGTCAGTGGCAGAATTCCCTTTAGCTTTGGTGCTGTTCTGAATTCAGTCTTTCTGGTCAACAGCTATGCTTGGGTCAATTTCTTACTATACAGCACTCATAGTTCTCTTGTCCCAGAGAAAAGAAGATCCATCTTAACTCTTGCATGGCTACAAGGCCTAAAAAAAAAAAAAAAATGTATATTTTTGTTAACTGCTTTCCAGGTCTTACTAGGGATGTCAGAAAGACTGCATAGAGGAAGAAAATGAAGGAGAATTCTGATCATAAGATTTTTTTTGTACTGGTGACAGGGATAGCTGATGATCAGTCTGTACTTTCATAGGACTTCACCTCCAATGGGTGGAATAAATCACATATTTTCCTTCCAAGCAATTCAGTTTTGACTTTTCAGGAAAACTTTGTGTCAAGAGGATGAAAGTTTTCATTGGGAACTTATAATAACACTTAAAAGAATATTCAAAAACATAAGTAAAAAAGATCTGCTGGAATATTTTCTGAAAATACCTTTAAAATCTTCAGAGAAAACAACAACAACAAAAAAATCTCTTTTATCTGCATTTTTCACAAGAGAGGAGTCATCTCTAATAAGGAGCTGTTTGGGCAGCTACAGTGGTGTACATCCCCATCACATACACCTGGGCAAGCACAGGCAGATACAGCCCTGGGCAGGACACATTCATGTCAAACGGCCATAAGAACGCAGAGAGCAGGAGATAGTGCTGTGGAGCAGGAATCACAGTTCCTGCAGTTTGTGGGTACAGCCACAGTGAGGCTGCTTTGCACAGTCTCCTGTTTGATGACACTCTTGCTGATAAACCTTATCAGGACCATGTTTACTGTAAAAGTTCCTCCAAGATACTCACAAACCTGTGCTCACAGTAGATATTTTTTCTCATCTAGACTTTCACTGGTCCTTAGAGTGTGTCCCCTCTGATTTTTAACTGCTTTTTGGTGTGGGTCCTAATGGCATTTTTGAAGAGTGTGTCAGATGCTGTGAAACAGAAGTGCAGTGAAGAAGTAGTCAAACTAGTCACAGAACAGCAAAGGCATCTCTATGTATTTTAAACAAGTGAGATCTGTGTGAAGTCTTTGTAGATAGTTCTTCTGCAAGGCCTTTTCTAGTTTTTGAGGGAAGGCTAGGTCAGCATCAGCTTTTGTTCCAGTTGCTTCCACATTTATCTGTGTTTGATGTGAGAATTCGCTTGAAATCTAGAACCTGCTTTAACCATTTTAGCTGGACGCTATTTATTAAAAGGTCTTCCTCCTGAGACAGCTCCAAGACGTGCTCCCTGTGGATTTGTAAATGCTATTAGCAGCCCTGATGACTACAGCCAGCAAGGCAGGCCTGAACGAGGCAATTTAGCAATCTAGCAATTTGAACATGCTGGAATTCATTCAGGGCCCATTTGTCACAGAAGATGAATGGTCTGAGGTGAACCTGCTTTTGTAATTACAAACAGGCAGAGCTAACATCCCATCTCTACTCAGCTGGGAATCAACAGAAGAAGAGGAATGGCCTTAGGAAGAGACAAGATATCCAATGATTGGAAAGGAGATCTCCAGCTTCAAACCAGAAGGATGGCTAAGGCGAGAAATGCTCTTTTGTTCCACAAACCCAAGTCCAGAACCAATTTCCTGCACAGTTCTTATTCTCAGCAAAGCATTAGGCCATATACATCACTGTTGACTTTCACTGCTAGCCTTCACTGTCATAGGAATTGTTCTTGCAGCTGAAGAAATTACAGACTTTTTAGTTACAAAGGTGAACAGAGTGACACAATTCTATGGAGATTAACTAAAAATAACCATAAAAGTACTCTGTGAGAGTCCCGATGCATCAAGAATGTTCTCTCCCTCTCAACCCATTATTAGAAGTTGTTCTTTTTGATTTAAGCCTCAGTGAGTTTTCTCTGAAGGCAGAACTTAGGATTCCTGTTTGCTAGCAGGGAGAAAGGAGAATGGCCCCTAAAAGGGATCTAATGTGAATTTTGGAATGGGTTTTTCAGAAGTGCCTAGGTTTAAAAGTTAGATGGACACCTCTGAAAATGTTTCTGGGCAGCCTGTGTACATTCATGTGACTGGACAAGATGATCTTCAAGGGTCCCTTCCCACTCAATGCTGTCTACCATTCTATCTATTTTATTATAGTTTTTAAAGTGTTTGGGTTTTTTTTTTAATCCTCCAGATTTCAATATAATCTGGAGCTGTGTCAGCTTCTTGCATTTGTGTAATTTAAAGACTGAAAAACGTCTCGGATTAGTGGGGCACTCCCAGCTAGGTCAGAGCATGCTATTATGTGTGGAGGTCTGAGGCTGCGAGGAGCAGTAATTGCTGAGCTGTGACTTCGCCCTGTCTGTGCTCTGGGCGGTGCAGGGTGTGTGAACGTGGCTTTGTGTTAGACATGTCTGTCACAACTTGCCTGATGGATTCAAACACTTGTCTGCAGAATAGCTTTAGTAATAACTAAGAGGGAGGGGGATTGATGGTGGGTGTTGGGGGGAAAGGTAAGAATCTACAGAAGCTCGAAAAACAGAACACTAGAAGGGAATGAAATTACTTAGAGGGTTTACACTACGGAGTAATAGGATTAAATTCAGATGGGAAAATTGGTAAGAAGGAAGGAAAGTATTCTTGTCACTAAAATGACATTTACAAACTGCTCTGGACAAGTTTTAGTGGATGTACAGCATGAAAGCAGTTTAAACAGACCTCCTGATTTTCTGATGAAGCCTTTACTATAACTATGGAGAGCTATGTTAAAAGGGAGAGATTCAAGGCCTCTTTCTCACAGTCAAACTACTGTCCTGCAGTTGTGTAATTGCTACATCATCCAGCTTTACCTCATCATCCAGCCTTTACACATGGTGTATTTGCCTGTCGATCCATGTACGGAAAAACACTGGCTAGCATCCACTCCCCACTTTGCACAAAAAGGCTCTGTGGGCTAGATGTTTGCAAACATGCATGAGACATGGACTAAGTGCCCTGCGTTTTTGCTCTTCTGCTTGCAGCAGGCTTGCCCAAGGGTTTTATAATCCATCTATCTGTGTCACAGCCCCTTTTCAGCCAGGCAGCTGTGCTCTTACTGCTGCTGCTGGCCATTTTGCAGCTCTTCTGGAAGAGCTCAGCAATCACCTCAGGCAACAAGCAGAAGGCACCTATGTTGCACTTCATGAACCCATACTGGTGAGTGAGTTGGTGGCCTGGGGGACCTACCCCTTTGTTCACTACTGCATGCAATAAAACAAGGGTTTCTACTGAAGTTTAAAATCTGAGTGAAGCAAAAATCAGGCACGGTAACAGCCAAGTGGCTCAGTACCTTGTTTCAACCAGCAGTCTAACTGGATGCCTAAGGAAGAGAGTAATTGCACCAATACAGTGACACTTCCTCAGAATGCTCTCCCATGTCCCCAGCAATTTGTGGCATAGAGGTGTCCTGGGCCAGAGGCAGCAACGAGTGCAGGAGCTCACAGCTTTTCTTGGAGACTCTGACAGCAGAAGTGACAGTGATGCACCACAACTCTTCAGGCACTCTAATGGAAGCCAGTGCTGAGTGAAGCACGGAAGAGAAAACAGATGTCCTCCCTATAGCATGCCAAATAAATGCAATCTGGGGAGGCTGCTGAGAGAAAAAGATCTTAAAAACAGTTGATTCTATTTGCATTCCTTATTTCTGCCATGAGATTTAAAATTGCAGCATCTTCACACATGCAGCAATTGATTTTTTTTCTATCGCTATTCTGGAAGTTGTGCTTTCTTCTCTGCCCCCTCAGACATAAAAGCGAATGTACTCACATATTTTGAGCACAGAACCATTACACTTTGTTCCTCCTGCCTAAGCAGTTTGTCTGCATCATGTCTTTCCCTCTATTTCACAACACCACAGAACAGTAATACATTTTTATTGTCTTTTGCAAATAATACAATGTTCCTGTGTAAAGACTAGATCAAAGGCAAGTAAAGGGTAACTCAGTAGAATTACAAAGTGAAACCTTGCATGGGTTCATCTTCTTCAGCTACAGATGTTTGGCTCCAGAGGTAACAAAAACAGCCATGGAAAAATTCAGAACTAGGTAATAACCATGATTCCTGAATGACCCAGACTGAAACCCTCACTCTAGCTCACTGGTTATACAGGAATGTTGCTTCATTTCTGTATTGATGTTTCTATATGGAACAGGAAAGGTCAGCTTCTAGAGTAAAACTCCTGTAAATTAATGTAAATAGCCACAACTATCTGAGAAACGCTGCTAGAGTCCTGGTGGTAGTCTATGGGGCTCACCTATTTGGTATGTCAGGAGACATACCATGCCCTGAGCTCAGAAGTGCAGCCAGCTGTGGCTAGAAAAAGCAGAAGAGAAAGTGGCAAAAGTCATAGCTACCCTTCAGCGTTTTCAATGATGTGATGAGTCCCTTTGTTTATTGTGCAGCATTGGTCAGGCAGGTTGTCCCTAATTTCCAGATATTTGCAAACAGTTAAAACTACACAGAGCCTTTATTTTTCTGCACTTGAGCAAGCATTGGCCAGCGTGAGAAGTGGCAGGTGAGTATCACTGAGGAGAACTAGATACTCTGCTACAGATATGCTTGATGGGGAAAACACTCCCCATGAAAGCAGACTGCAGCAGCTTGAAACAGAATACTTGAGGTGAAGCCAAGACCAAGATAGGTGGTGCTCTGTCCTGATCCAGAGGTGAACAGTTTTCAGGGCCTAGCTGAGCTGGCTGACAGTTGTGAGGCAAAAGTTTTAGCAAGGTAAACAGCTGAAAAGCCAACACTTGAATCTAGGGTGTGAATTCAATGTAGAATTTAACTTTACCTACAGCTTTGATCAATGCATTTTAAAATATCAATTGTTGAAACAAGAAAATGGAACAGTCAAACTCATTATCACTTGTTGCTGTCTACATTGGCTTCTTCGGGAGAGTGCATTCAACCTCCAGTCATACTGAGTCATTTCCTAGGAACTTTACACCAAGCATAAATAGATCCAGATGGCAGGTTTAAGAAAGGCAAGGGGAATGTCTTCTTATTCCTACTGTGCCAAGAAAACTTTGGCTTCTACTGCCTGATAAGTAAAATAATACCTAACAGGACCTTGGGCTTCCCAACAAGCAATCGTAGGAACCTGGATATACACAAACCTTTCCTGCTGTTCCGTGTGGCACAACCCCTTCGACACAGCACCTTAAGATGACATTGTCTGGACAGCCAAATCTTTTGTGAGCAGCTGGTTGAAATCTAACTCTCACTCAAGCCAGGCTCAGTACCCATCAGTCGTGACTAGAAGCATCTTTTGACTGTCTTAAGTGCGTGGACATACAATTAAGTCATGATATGGCGACAGCTGTATCAGTCTCACTAACATTACCCCCTGACACTTGTTTTCTTTAAACCTTTCTCAGTGTTGTGAGTTGGAAACTTCCCCTTGCTCCTTCTGGACAAAGAAAGCCTAGAAGGGACCAACACCATGCTCTCTCTCCCCAGAAGGAAATCAACCAGCAAAGCTCACGTGTTATCTGGTCAGTCAAGGTTAGTTCAGAGATTAGAGAGAGAAGCAAAGAGATCCAGTGCCTGAGAGCAAATAAGAACAAATTGTTTATACATTGACTTCCTATACCTCTTAGCAAACCAATGAATGCTCATTCTGATTCTGTACCAATTTTTTGTATTAGAATATTCCAATAAGCCTTAAACTATCACACTCAGAAAGATGAGAAACCAGCAAAGAACACAATGAACCAGTGATGGTAAGACCTAAACCTGCATTTACTATCTCTTCACCCTTTTGTCTCAGGAGTGTGACACATCACTGCTGAGCAGTGTGTCTTCTTCCCACGAAGAACGTAAAGCCAACATTGTTGAAGACAACACCATTAAAGCCTTCCATGCAAGGGGCAAGGAATTATCAGCTAACTTTTTCTAATCTTTGGTATATCAAGGTGAACATGCTCAAGTGCAGATAACATTGGTGTCTCCTCCATACTCAAATAAGTTAACAACATTACAGTTTAAAAAATAAAGCAAAATTGCCTAAGACTCCTGTGTTATAAACATCCTGGATGGTTCAGAGCTCTTTAAACACAAACGCAGATATTCAATACTGGGTACTTCATTATAAGCATTAAATGTTTCTTTCTGCACTGCACCATTTTTTACATGGCACCAATTAAACTCTCAGAGATCTGCCCAAGCACGCTTTAAACTTAATTAGCAGAAAACCTCAGAGGAATTCTCTCCAGAGGCAGTCATCTGTTTGGCTCCTTCAGAGTCACATTCGAGAATTAGAAGGGAATAGATTGTGAGCATTGTGCTTAGAAGAAGAAAAGACCCTGTAATGCCACTGGCAATCTATTCCTGAGGCACAGACACCTTGATGGGCTGGAAGACAGAAGAGAAGCAGGCAAATGCTCTGACATGGGCTACTCTCAACCACTCCAGCAATGGTGGCATGTAATGCTGACGGGTCTCTTGGGCCTCACTATGCCAAGGCAAGCAGCAGTGAATTTCCTTTTACATTTCTTTGGTAGGGAAAGAAAGAAGGAGAAGGCAGAAGGAAGAAATAGCCAAAACCTGCAGGTGATGCAAACCAGAACACTGTGGGAACATGCCCCATCTGCTGCAAGTTCTGTCTTTGCAGTGATACCACCTTCTGCAGTTCAAGGGACATGAGAGTTGATAGAGCACAACAAAATCTTTCAAGACAGGTTCCCCAGTTTGCCAAGTAACAAAGGCCAAGTACCATGTGTCCAACCAGAAAATTCTTTGCCTCTGTGCATGCTCAAATACCCAATGTGCCACTGGCACAGGCAAAACAGCTTTGACAACGTCCACAGGAAGGAGGCCACTCATTTTCTCATGTGTAATTTATCACCACAGGTATTTGTGCCTCCCTGCCTGTCCTCTGCTTAAAACTCAGGGGAGCACGTACGTGTGCAGCTGGACGTGCCGTTGCCAGAGCAGTCGTCCTCGCCCTCCAGCTCACTGGCAGATCCTGAAACAGGATGTCAGCGTGAGGTGCCTCTGCAGAGCTACTCTCTATCAGAAAGAGACAGTCTTGAGACACCCTGTGGGGCGCTCTTTAAAGGAAGGTGGGTAATTACTGAGGATATTTAAGTATAACATTAAATATTTACTTCTCCTGAGAAAACATTTAAAGTGGCAGTACTTTATATGAGTCCTGCAAATGCAAACTCACAAGCCTGGCCAGGACATTTTTCTCTTCATTCTTCATAAAAGTCAAGCTCCACCTCTTCCCTCACATGCAGCTACATCCTTCAAGTTCATTGCTCTTCACTAGCCACCATACCAACTTACAGTGTTTCTACAGTTGAGAGAATAGTTCTGAAGCCTTCTTTTCATCCTAAAGCACTGTTTTTGTCCTAACCTCTGTGAGCTCTGAGGACAAGGGAAGACCAACAGATACCATCTGTATTGACTTCTGTAAAGCCTTTGACACAGCCCCCCACAACATCCTTCTCTCTAAGCTGAAGAGATATGGATTTGACGTGTGGCCTGTTCAGTGGATAAGGAATTGGTTGATCACATGCAAAGGGTAGTGGTCAGAGGCTTGATGTTCAGATGGAGACAGGTAACAATTGGTGTTCCTCAGGGCTCTGTACTGGAGACAGTGCTGTTTGGTATTTTCATCAATGATACACACAGTGAGACTGAACACCCTCAGCAAGTATGCAGATGATACCAAGCTGAGCGGTGTGGTTGATAAGACTGAAGGACAAGCTAGCATCCAGAGGGACCTGGACAGGCTGAGAAGAATCTCTTGAGGATCAGTAAAGTGCAAGGTCCTGTACCTCTGTTGGGGCAAGCCTTGATATCAATCCAGGCTGAGGCATGATGTGATTCAGAGTAGTCCCACAGAAAAGGACAGTGGACGAGAAGCTGGACACGAGCTCACAGTGTGAGTTTGCAGCCCAGAAGGCAAATTGCAGCCTGGGCTACATGAAAAGCAGCATGGTCAGCAGATGGAGAGTATGGATTCTGCCCCTCTGCTCTGCCCTGGTGAGACCTCATTTGCAGTGCCATGTCCAGCTATAGAACCCTCATCACAGGAAGGACATGGATCTGATGGAGCAGGTCCAGAGGAGGGCCATGAACATGATCAGGGGCAGGAGCACCTCTGCTAGAAGGACAGACTGAGGAAGCTGGAGTTGTTCAGTCTGGAAAAGAGAAAGCTCCAGGGAGAACTTAGAGCTTCATTTCAGTATCTGAAGGGGACTTAGAGGAAGGCTCAGGAGGAACTGCTCAGAAGGGCTTGTGGTGACAGGATGAGAAGCAGTGGTTCGAAACTGGAACAGGGGAGATTTAGGTTGGACATCCAAAGGAAGTTCTGCACTATGGGAGTGATGAACTACTGGAACAAGTTGGCCATGGATGTGGTTGAGGCACCATCTCTGGAGACATTCAGGATCAGTCTTGATGTGGCCCTGGACAGCCTGATCGTGGCCCTGGACAGCCTGATCTAATTGGAGGTGTCTCTGCTGACTGCAAAGACCTTTGAGGTCCCTTCCAACCCACTGCAATCTGTGAAGCTGTGAGTTTTGCTTCAGATCAGCATCCTCTGAGCTTTTTGTTCTCTTTGCTTCAGCTGTAGCACAGGCAGCCTGTAACTGCCACTGTGCAACTGCTTTTGTCTTTTATTACCGTGAAGGGGCATAGAATTAAGTCCTAAAGATTACTCTGAAGGAGAGCAAGCATTTCAAACACAACTTGCAGGGCCAAACACACATGTACATGGTCCAGATAACCCACCTCTTTACCAGTCTAATCTATTGTGCTGCCAAGTACTTCCAGTTTGGCATGTCCACTTGTGAACAGCAAACCCCCTCTCCTGTATTACACACTTCAATAACTAGCACCTGTGTGACAGGACAGGTGACAAGGAAGAACCATAGAATCAATCAGGTTAGAAAAGACCTTTAAGATCAAGTCCAACCTATTGCCCACCGTTATCAAATCAACTAACCCATGGCACCAAGTGCCACATCCAATCTTTTTTTGAGCACTACCAGAGACTGTGACTCCACCACCTCCCTGGGCAGCCCATTCCAATGCCAATCACTTTTTCTGGGAAGAACTTCTTAACATCCAGCCTAAACCTCCCCTGGATCAGCTGGAGACTGTGTTCTCTTGTTCTGTCAGTGGTTGTTTGGGAGAAGAGCCCAATCCCACCTGGCTACAACCTCCCTTCAGGTAGTTGTAGAGAGCAATAAGGTCTGCCTTGAGCCTCCTCTTCTCCGGGCTAACCAACCTCAGTTCCCTCAGCCTCTCTTCACAGGGCTGTGCTCTGGACCCCTAATCAGCCTTGTTGCCCTTCTGTGGACACATTCAAGTATCTCAGCATTCATGTTGTAACACATCCTTAAGGCATCTTTCTCTACCTTGGAAGATTTTCCTCTGGATTGGTTTTTTTTTTTTTTTTTGGTGACTTGGCTTGTGTGAGAAGATTTAGGGAGTGCTGAGACATGGAAAGTTAAATCTCCAATTATCCAGAGGTCATGACAGTCAGCCAAATGGTGTGCTTCCCTTTCCACCTCTACAGCCACTATGCTGTCCTGCTGCTGACCTTGAAATGGAAAGACCACCCTCCAAAATGAAATCAAATCCTCAGAACTTGCTCATCCTTGGGCCTCTCCCAAGCGCTTGTGCTGCCAAACATGCCTAATTCAGCAGTAGTTTCACAACCTGGTGGGCTTCTACTCTCTTGCGACCCGAGCTGAGGTCACCACATTCATTTCTCTTTACGAAGCCTCCTTCACTTCACCCTGCGGTGTCCCAGAGGCCAAGGTGCGTCTGCGTTTTTCCCACTGCATACGCGCTGCCCTCCTCACACAGATGAGGTTTTTCTGGCAGCCTTCTCGCATGTTGTTATGCTTTGTATAATTATTATTTAAAAACTTCTCCAGTCCAAAGTTCACTATTTTCCCTTCTCTCATGATCTCTCCACCCCCCTGTCTCCATCACCATCCTCAACCCCTCCAATTTGTCTCCGTGTTATTCTTGGCCTGATGAGGTGCTGGTTAGGAGCTAAGTTAATTTAGGTGCTTGTCTGCTCGCCTGTCAAGTTCTATCAGGAGTAAAAAGAATGGCAAGCCAATAAATTCAAAACTCTGTCAGGCATGAAGCAGACTCTTAGCCCATGCTGTTTGTCTGGCAGCAGGTGAAAAAAGACCAATAAAACAGAAGAAATGGAGCCTTTCACACACCCTCAGACACACACAGGCACACTCTGACTGGAAGGCGAATGGCTGCATGCTGCTGTCGGGTGGCCAGCACAAAATTAGCTGGTGGTCTCAGGCCAGACCTTAGAGGGCAGGTGCCCACATTACAGAAACCACAAGCACCATGTGCAAACTCCTTGGCAGCTGCAGTGCAAGGACTGAAGCACACTCTTACCAGTGCAGGAGAGCCACTTGGTGAGGATTTGGGGATGGAAGGGAGGAGGAAAAGAGGGCAAGTTTATTGTGCTGGTCGGCAGGCACCAGTTGTGCCATTCATACAAGACATGGCCTCCACAGACAACAACCTGACACCTGTGTGACAAATGGGCCCCATGGGGTTGGTGTTGTTCTTAGAAGAGTGTGGTGTAGGCTAATAAACTCTGGAGTGAGTGCTATTAGACTATCACTGAGCTCCACACACATAATTTCCCTTCTCTTTCTTTGAGGAGCCTCCCAGGCTTCAGGGCATGACATTTCTCTAGCTTAGGAAGAACCTCCTTGCCTCAGCAGACAGTTACTAGTTTCTTTTTACTCACACCCTCTTTCCCTGCTTTTGCTCCTTAACCCATTGGTACCTTACCCTAAGCAATGGGTATATATCTGGTTGGAAGAGATCATCCAGTCCAACCCTTGACCCAGGACTGCAGGGTCAACACGAAACCGCGTCCCCAAGCACCAGAGGCCATGTAAACACCTCCAGACATGGTGACTCCACCACTGCCCTGGGCAGACCATTTTAGTGTTTGAGAACCCTTCCAGTAGAGAAACATTTCCTAACATTCATCCTGAGCCTCCCCTGGCACACCCTGAAACCATTTCCTCTGGCCCTGTCGTTTGTCATCAAGGAGAAGAGGCTTCTCCCTCCTCACTCCAACCTTCCTTCAAGGAGTTTTCCAAACAAGTAAGAATATCCTAGAGATATCCCTGCCAATGCATCCAGCCTTTAAGGACTAACTGCTGAACTCCAGCAACAAATCCAATTTACAGTGGACTTGACTGAATGCAGGATCAGCATTTAACAGCTGAGTAGTTGCTTCTAAGGTTTGCCCTCAGCAGTGAGTGGCAAAGATTAGGTAATGAAATGACAGATCACAGCACGCCCTTCAGCAGCACCGAGTAAGCTTTATTATGTATCCTACCTGTGTTTAGCTGTGTAGTTAAAACGGTAGCAATTAGATGTGCATAATTACTTTTATTTACAGAGTGCACCGGGAGTTTCCCACAACTGCTGCTACACTCTAGGAGCCACTCAGTAGCTGAGAAAGGTAGAAAAGCTGCAACATCACCTGGGAGTTTACACAAAATAGATTTGATTTACACAGCAGAGGGACAGGGTGGAAGTGTTGCCGCCGTATTTAGTGTGCAGTAGCCAACTGCATGCGAACATGAAGAAAATGTACAACTGGGGGTTATATGCATTAAGCTCCTACCTATCATTAATATTCTCCTTAATATTTAATACCTGTCCAAGTGGCAGTTGGCCAATATTGGCCAAAACAGCTCAAGCACAACCTAAAGAATTCCTGTTCTTTTCAAGGTTGCCTTTCTGATTATCACAGAATGTCCAGGGGCTGGAAGAGACCTTGAAAGCTCATCCAGTCCAAGCTCCCTGACAGAGTAGGATCACCTACAGCAGATCACACAGGAACATGTTCAGGTGGGTCTTGAATATCTCCAGAGAGGGAGACTCCACAATCCCACTGGGCAGCCTGTTCCAGTGTTCTGTCACCCACACAGTAAAGAAATTCCTCATGCTTCCATGAAACTACCTATGCCCCAATGTTCACCCATTGCTCCTTGTCCTGGCATTGGGCATCACTAAGAAGAGTTTTGTTAACTTTTTTTTTTTTTACACTTCTTAATCCTTGTTGACTTTTCTTTCTATTTCTTCAGCAATAACCTTTCTGGTCTTGCTGATCCTTGCTTTTAACCATACCATGACTTAAAAATGAAGCATGATATTCTAAGGAAATGGGACTTTTTTGCTCATGACATCTGTTGGACCATCTGCATCTTTCTACTAACTTTTGAAGCCACAGGCTGAATCCATCATGTAAACCTGACAGAGGAATAACGGTCTCAAAGACAGTAAGCTACTCTTACTTGTGAGAATGGATATCTCAGGGGCAGGAGGATGAGTGGCACTCAGACGGAGCCCCAGAAGGAAGGGCTTTGCCTTTACATGCTATCTTTGCTGCATGTATGAAGAGAGAAGTAGCAGTCAGTCAAGTGATCAGAAAAGCAAGAGTCTGAAGCTCTCACAGCACTGTTTATCTCTTGCTGAGCTAGCAAGGCTCTCAGCAGATAGTAGGAGGTAGAAAGGATTGAAAAGGTATCATGGGAATGAGTGGTTTGAGCAAGGTGGAACCAATTACTGTCACATTTGGGAAAATCCTTCAAGGTGGTGGTGGTGGCGGTGGCTGGAGCAACTATAGAGTTAGGAGACAGGGCATGCAGAATTTGTGTTTGTAAGAAATTAAGCACCACCAGGATGAGTGCTCATGGGCCAACTTCTGCTTTCAAGCTGCTAAGTCCCAGCTCATCCCAGCACTACGGTGGGTGACTGGCTTCATGCAAGTCAATGACAATAGTAGAAACAGTGGGACTGCTTTTCTGCTCACAGGCTTTCTGCAGAGCACTGCTGGATTGAGGCCACCAATGACCACAAGAAAGAGCTGCAATATGTCCCACAGATAAATGACATCAGTTCAACATGTGCAAACAAGCATTGTGCCTCTTGCATTGAATTCCAGTCCTATTCAACATATCATTCACAGCAACAGACCTCATCCCTGTGGAGCAATTTATTTCTCACTTGGTCTGCTCCTGATTAGTGTAAGAGAATGACGTATAGAAATGACATTGTAATTAAGATGATGGATATACCATTGAGCAGCTGCAGATTAGGAGAAAAGGAAGCTAACTACTGAAGTCTGGCTCAGCAAGAAAAACCCCAAACAACAATCTAAGGTTCTAGCTGTGCATGTAAAAACCACTTGAAATTCTCCTACTGATATTGTCACTGTCTTGCTACTCAGCATGTAGAACAGTAACCTCCCAGTGGAAGAAAAGTATTCAAATGCCCGTTAGGGGACTACATGCCTTTTAGATCTGGCCTTTAGATCAAGCACTTACCCTGAAATGCCTTCATGTCCTCTGAAATTCATACTTCACAGGGAATAGGAAAAAAAGATGAAATGGTTTTGAAATAACCAAACAACATTCTCTTTAGATAAAGCTTCTGGACTAGGGTGTTAGTAAGCCTGTGGCTTCCTTAAGCTCATGCATGGATTTTACAGACCAGGCTGAGTCAGCCTAGCGTGGGATGGATGAATGACTTTATATCCTTAATCAGATTTTGAGTGAATAGTTATTTTCCTTCTGTTTGCACCTGAGGAAAAGCTTACAAATGTTTGCACCACCTTCTAAGCAAACAAAATGAATCTAGCAACAGCAGCCTGGAATACATTATCCTGGAATACAGTATCCCTGATTCTGCAGGGATCTTGCCCCTTTTGCTGTGTTTTAACAGGAGGTAGCCTTCCTTTTTAGGTTCAGCATGCCATTTTGAAATGGGGAGTGGAGCAGAAGAGAGGAGGAAATTGGGGTGGGCACAGAAATTTTTACCTAATGAGTCAAATAGCTCAGCCGGCCAAAAATTTCCCTTAAGACATTCACTTCTCATGTCTGTATGAGCTCCTACAGAAAGGAATGGAAGGGCCATGGTTTTCCATAAGATGATCCAAACACAGGACTGATCCACTTTTCTGTGCTATGTTTCTCCTCTGGCTACAGCAGATGACACTACTTCAAAGCCACATGCTATTTATTGAGTTTCTTTGATCTGTGCTCATAAACAGATCTGATGCTATATTGTTCTACAGCAGAAATGAAGGTGATGGTAGCTCAGTCCCATTCTGTTGCTCCTTTTAAACCCTTACACTGTACTGAGGTAACACAAGATCAATCTCATCCTGCCATCTCTGGATGAATGGAAGAACTAGTGTGCCTGATCATGCAAAGCAAAGAGCTAAACAACATGTTCAAAGGGAGGTGACATGAAAGGCATAGCAGGTGTCAAATTAATTTAAACAATTCTATTTCAATTCCATTTCAGTGCTTGATAAAGAAGCTGAACTGATGGCCTAATAATGGGCATCTGACAGACAGAGCAATGCAACAGGCAGATATTTTGCAGCTGTGTCATAAAGGATGTTCCTGGCTAACTTACCTCCTCTGCGAGCAGTCTCCCTGCAATGGCAGGACTACAGGTCAGATGCCATCCACTTATTCTTGTGCTTGCTCTCCAGATTTCTTTTGACACTGCAATCTGCTCTTCATGCTTCATGATAAGGAAGAGGCCTATCCTTAGGGTGATTGTGCTAGCATCTATTGGAGATAGTTTACTGGACAGCCATCATATGCTGCTGCTTTTGAGTCATTAGTTTATCTGAACTTCATTAAAGCACAGTAATTTAAGCCTTTTCAGTTCAAGCAGTTGACTCCTAGTCCCACAGCTGTAATAAATTCCAACATTCTAGTGGGGCTTTGTGTCGTTTACAAATTTTCTGTAATTTCTTTTTATGCACTCTAAATAGTAGAGGCGTTGCTTAAAGGTTGTTAGTGGTTTCTCTGTTATGATTTTTAAATCAAAACCAGTGGCATGTATCTCAGCACATGTAACCAGTCCCTCAGCCAAACTGATCTCCACACTAGAGTGCAGATGAGCGGTGTTACAGCAGCCCTGGAAGAGCTCACCAGCTGGGAGCAGCTCACCGTTTCTGGAGCAGCACTGCAGTGATAGACTGATGTGCATCTCATTGAGAGAAAAACATCTTGATAAAGACAGCCATTTTCAGATTCAAGATTCCCAAGGGATGCTACAGTACAGCTGAGGCTGAAAAAAATCATTAACTGTTTCACCAAGAATAAAACCTTGAATAATTAAGGGGCTGGAGCACATGCCCTGTGAGGAGAGGCTGAAGGACTTGGGGCTCTTTAGTCTGGTGAGATCACCTCTAAGTCTTCTCTTTACCAATGTTTATAAATATCTGAGGGCTGGGGGGTCAAGAGGGAGGGGACAAACTCCTCTGTGTTGCACCCCGTGACAGGAGAAGGGGCAATGAGTATAAACTACAGCACAAGAACCACCTCAACTTAAGGAACAACATTATTGTAACGGTCACAGAACGCTAGAACAGGCTCCCCAAATCTCCTTCTCTGAAGACTTTCAAGCCCTGTCTGGATGCATTCCTGTGTGACCTGCAATAGATTATGATCCTGCTCTGGCAGGTGAGTTGGACTCCATCTCTGAAGGTCTCTTCCAACCCCTAACATCCTGTGATTCCCCAGACAATTAGTGAGTAAAGGTTTCAGTATCCAAAACATCACCAGCATGCATGGACATTGACCTCCTGGTGCTGGCTGGGGGGGCTTTGCTGATATCATCACAGATTTTTTTCAGACTCTGAAGTGGTCAGAATGAAAAGAGCAGCCTGCATCAACTCATTTACAAGGAGGTTTTTGCACTCTCCAAACACTAAACACTGTTCTGTTGCTGCTTTTTCCCTACTGGATAGCTGTAAAAGGTCCCTTGGGTGAAGAATGGTTTACTTCTGTTCTGGGAAAGTCTGGGAGAAGTATATCAAGATGGCAGACAGAAGCGTGAAACTTTAAAGGTCAAGAGCCTTCTGACTTTACTGAACTTCAGATTTTGCCCCACAACCTAAATCCTGCTTCTCTGAAGCCCTTCAAAGATCTTCTATCTCAGTGACCACACACACTGAGTTTTCCACACAGCTTCTTAGACCTGCTTTTTGAAAGAGGCAAAATGACATTTTCTGGTTGTAGACAGCTGTTCTCACAACTAACTGGAGCAGAGCAAATGGGAGAACGAATGCTGAGCCAAAGCCAATATGCCTCCTCACTGGGGAAGGTTTGGGTTATTTGCTTTCACCACTGCCTTGCTCCCTAGCCCAGCCTATTTTTGAAAGTGAAGAAGGAAGTCTGATGATTTTTCTGCAGTACCTACAGCAAAATTTGATTCTAACCTCACATGGAAGTTTATTCCCATACATCACCCCACTCAATTCTGCAGAACCAAAAAGTCTTGAACCAAATGGTAAGGTTGTTGAACTGAATGTTTCAGTGATTCTTCAAGCTCTACCTCTACATTTTTGTCAGATCATTCGTTGTCACTGCTTGGCTGCTTATGAGAACAGAATGAAATAGATCCCAAAAGCTCAGTCAAAATTCTGTAAACTTCAGTGCTACCTCCTGTCCCCTTTTCTTTTGGGCCACTGACTGAGCCACAACTACACCATAATTTTGGAAACTAAACAGTGCTCCACACTATCTCTATTAAAAAATTGACTCTGATCCTCCTGTGCAGATTTGCTGCCATTAAAAGCAGGGAATACTTATGAAAAATGCTACTACTCCTTGCTAAAGAGAGTCAAAGGTAGGGTTAAGGCCACCAGCCTGAAGCTTTCAAAGAGAAGCAACCTGACACCGACATATTCAACTTGTACCAATATCTAACTGCCATCTTCGTTTTAAGGTGCCAGGTCCTTGACAGCTTTGAGGTCAGCAGCAGCTGAACCATCTTGTTTGATAGTGTGGAAGGTGCTTAACATTTTAGGCATAAACCTGAGCTTCACATTTTTTAAAGCCTTGGCAAATGGCTATTGGCAAAAGGCTACACTTTCAGGAAGGGAGGTGGAAAGGGTCATAATTTGGTCATCAACATTTGATGCATCCCAGAAGAGGACATAAAAAGGTATCATGCTAGGAGTGATGTGTTGTTGTTGGCTGTCTTTGTCCCCAGCTGTGATTGAAATGGAGTCAGTATTTTAGGAGTGAGAATAAAACAGTAAATTACTAAGTCTCCTGGCTGTTCTGTGTTTGCTTTTAACAGTTATGAACTGCTCTAACTGTCAGCTTGAGATGAGACTGCTGTATCTGTTTGATCACTTCAAGTGTTTGCCAGAGATATTTCTTTCATCACGAAAAGGACTATGGCAAATGTTTTACTTTGCCTACTGAAATGTAAATGCAAATTAAAATAAGACCCCCTCTCTGCCATTCCATGGTACTCTCCACTTAGTAATAACTTGTAGGCAGCAAAGCAGCCAAGAAGCTAGAGAGCAAAGCATAACCCATCCTTTCCATACCTTCTCAAGCAAACCTAACCCAATGATCTTCACCTCGCCTGTCTCTACAGTTCTATGTAGAAGAGAATTCCTTGGTTTTTGTTAGTATCCAGTCTCCTTCATTGATGTCTTGTTAAATTTAATGTACTCTTGTGGCTAGGTTTCTAGCTCAGACACTAAAAAATATTCAGAACAGAGAAACTTAGAAGTGGAGAGGTGAACATTCTAGGGATAGGCCATAGAATGGCAACAATGGATAAGGTAACATAATTTCATTGGAGCATCAATAGCTTTATGTCTGGAAGCACAGCTTGGACCTTTCCCTTGCTGCTTCTGCTGTGTCCGCTGCTGTCTTCCCCCACCACTGTTTTGGCTGCTGCTGCTTCGCTGCTGCCTGACCCCTTCCCCATCTTCCTTAAGGTTATTATATTGCTGTAGTAGCTTATTCTCCTTATACTGTTACATTTAAACTATAAGAAATACAATTTCAGTTTTCCTGACTTTCCAAAAATCCATGTGGTAGTGAGTTTACTCTACCAGGGGAGGGATCCACCCTAACCTAGGACAACTGTGAACATGTTCTTGATGAAAAATGTCAGGTCAGGAGTGATGGACTGGCAGGTCAGCCCTCTTATAAGAAGTCTAGCTTTTACATTTCAAGATGATTGACTGAAATGATAGCTTTAGAATACACTCCTCTCATCATTCTACACATAAACCCTTTTTACCCTTTCTATCTCCTCAGCAAATGTACCCTGAAAAGGGGCAGACAATCCTGTCAACAGCTGAGCCTAACCCCTCAGACTGCAACCTTCCTGCATATATCCCAAATGGTAGCGTGAATAAAACTGCATCTTGTCATATAGAGCCTATCTAAGGTCGTGAACTAATTTAATACAGACCACACAGGCAAGTCTTCAGACAGACCAGTTACCAAGGATATCTGAACAATCTAAAAAGGCTCTTAAGAAATGATTAAGGGTGAAAAGCTCTTCACCAATGAGCCAGTCTTGCTCCTGTGACTAGCCACGATGGCTGGGATTGTGTGGATTGGACAAAGATGGTCTCACAGGAGCAAGAATGCCCTGAGAAATAAGAGTCACAGCAAAAGCTAGTGGGACATAGACTGAAGATATGCCTGTGCATTGTCACAGTAAAGCTTCTGAGAAGACACTGGTGTGGCTCAAACATATCCACAAAGCAACACAGCATTCTACAGTGAAGACACAGCATGCATGAACCACCAGCTCTGGTCAAGACAGCTGTTAACGTTTGCCAGATCAGGACAACTCTTCTTTAAAACTGAAACCAAAGAGTTGTAGTTGATATAATCTAAAATCGCTGAAATTTTCTTTTCTGACTTTCCCATCTCTTTTCAGTAGTGCCTGTTTGATGAATAAAAAACCTGAATAAATCAGCTGCAAGTAATTTCTGCATATTAAAAACAAACAGAAATTCTGAAATTAATCCCAAGGCAGCAGCAGGCTATGAACTAAGATCTAATTCAAAGCTGGATCTCTATCTGCTAATACAGCCAGTTTGGCCAAAATAAATCTTTATTTTCAACAGATGCCACATGTGGCTTAAGTATTCCCACACATCTGCATTAGACTAATTCTCAGAGAGAAGATAAGTCCTTCCCTGGACAACACCAATGTAACTTTTGAGAGCTGGTTTTAAGATGATCCTTGCTTTTCCATTCTTTTACACACTCCTCTGGTCTTTCAGGGATTAGCACGTTCAACAGAGCTGGGGTTACCTACTAGACACACTTGACTGTTGTGTTCAAGTGAGTGCGAATCGTGACCCAGACAGGTTATGCTGTGCCAAACAACAAGTGGCCCAAGTACAGCTGAGTGAAGCAAGATGAACTAAGACAATGACTTTGTTGTTAGTCACAGTTTTGGAATTGCATCACATGTCCACACTTCTAAATTGCTCTTGTCTTTGTTAAAGAAAGAAGAGGATTCTGACTGCAAAAGCACCTTTGAAGGATGCACACTAGTTGAAAGATCTGGTAGGAGAGACAGTTATCCAAGACGTGTGGTGCCCCAGTGAATAAAAGCATTAATCAAAGTGCAGGAGAAATCACAGCCAAATCTTGGACCTCTTCTGATACTCCAAGTTCATAGGCTTAAAGTCCCAGTCTGAGGGCATTCTATTTTCTCTTGATGGTTTTAAACTGAAGTGAGAGCAGTTCTCATCAGGCCACCAAAGATTGGAGGCTTCCTTAACTGGCTTATATCCTTAAGAAATTAGTTCTGAGCATTTTCTTTAAATCATCGGTTTCATAAGAAAGAAATGTTGTGTGCAAGACAGTGGGAATAAGGTAAGAACCTGGGAAAAAGTGTGTTACTTTTGACACTGGAGAGGGAGAGCTGGAATAGCAGTCAGATGTATTCAGTAAGAGTGTCCAAGATTTTATTTTGATCTGCCCTGCTAGACCAGGACCTTCCTTTCTGAGTGGCAATAGGCAGTTGGTGTCTGCTCCACCCCAGGTTTGAGTATGTTAGCACTTTCTTACCATAAGTGCATGAAAAGGAAGCCAAAGATCTCTAACTAGATGTGGAAGGCCAGAAACCACAAGGGAGCCAAACATGAGACAAACAAGACCAGACTCATGTGAAGGGAGACATCAGTATCAGAGAGGCTGCACAGAAAAAAAGACACAGTGCTTGAAGGGCATAAGCCTTGCCACTAGCTTTAATCATAGAACTTCAGAGGTTGGAAGGGACCTCCAGATATCGAGTCCAACCTCCCTGCCAAAGCATGATCCCCTAGGGTAGTTCACACAAGAATGCACCCAGGTGGGTTTTGAAAGTCTCCAACAGAGACTCCACAACTTCTCCGGGCAGCCGGTTAATGTGTGTTTGGAGACTGTAGGATGGACTTGAGAGACAATGTAGAAACAAGCAAGCCAGCAGCAATTCTGACTGACAGCTTCGGCAGCAAAGGAACGTGCCCAGCCCTGCTGTGACATGTGGTGAGTGCAAAGAGTAAGTATTAATGGAAAAGCTAGAAAGAAGGGCTTTAGGGAAAAGAGGGGGTTGTCATCTATCCAAAATGTCTGTCGAGTGCTCTGAAAATGCAAGTTTCAGAGTCCCCAAGCAAGACTTCCAAGCTTCTGGAATGGCCCAAGCCACATGAATGTTAGGGAAGTGTACAAAACCACTGCTTTCCTTTGGCCCATTCACCTGGAGTTGTTAGAGTTTCCTGCCTAGAGAAAAAGAATATGCTCCAGGGAATTCAGGAGAAATAGCTGCCTGGAACCACTATGGTTTTTCCCCCCTAAAACTAAAATGATGCCCAATTCACCAAAAATAACTAAAATGTTTTAAGCACCATCATCGAATTTCACTGATACCAACATCAGCCAACACAAAAATGCTGCACTTTAGGAATGCTTCTTAAATAAAAACGAGACACTTGCCCACAACAGCAGTGAAATGCAAATGAATGTTCAACTCTCCCCTTCTCACTCATAAAATGTCATCCCTCTAGTCCTGCCTCTGCTATGGACTTTGTCATGCCTAGGTATGAGGCCACAGCCTCACATTTGTGGCTGAGGGAAAAAACAAAACAAACAACAAAAACAACAAAGTAAAAAGAGGTGAGAACATAGAGGGAAGACAGACTGCAAAGAAATAAACCACCATGCCCCATATTTTTACTGAATTTACTGATTTGCAAATATTTCCCACACCAACATAGCATTCAAGGAGACAGGCCAGGAGTTGTGGCTCTGAAACCTGGTCACAAACTGCCACAAGCAAAGCCTGAAGGGCTCTTCTGGTTTGCTGACCTTGGCTTGTCCTGCACAGCTGGTACAGCACTCACCCCACCCCTTGCCCAGGTGAAGCTGAGTGGAAATAGAGCTTGAAGGGGCCAATCTGTGCTGTGAGATTGCTTTTGTGTCTAAAGTTTGCTTTGGGATTCCTCTTCCGTCCTCCTCATCAGATGGAAACTCTATGCTCTATTCCCTTACCTACCCCATCTCCCCCTGAAGCTTTCCCTCTATAAATTTCACATCCCCTTTACCACTCTTTTCTTCTGCACATACCACATCTTCTTTAGCCTGTGCTTCAGGCTGTAAATGTCCTCCTAGGCCCTCTGCCACACAGAGTTAAACTTAACAAGGGGAACGATTGCATTTCACATTTAAAACTGTAGCATTCTGTCTGCTTCAGCCACTGTGCCAAGAGAAGTTCCTTCAGAAGACGAGAGGCAAGATGGGACAGCTTTTGCTTTCTTGCTGGGGAAATGCAGAAACTAGGTCTGAGACAGGAAGCTGCAAAACTGAGGCAGCGAGAAAGCACCTCTGACAAAAAGTCGTGTTCACTGATGAGGCAGTGAAGCGATTGCCAGGAGGTCCCATTTGCCTACTGGTACACCATAAAACTTTTCACCCTGGCTGTTCCACCACACCCTTTTGAAATCCCAGCCCAGATTATTTTTATTTTTTTAAAAATATCTCGTGATTTCATTGGGCCCAGAGCTCAGGGAGCTGTGCTGCCACTAAAAACACAGAGCTAAACACCAGCGGGTGGGATTCAAAGGAACGGAGCAGCCCTATTTATTTACCATTGATTAAGCAGCTCTGCACACAGATTAATATTCCTTACTCAATACTTTTTGTATTGTTTCACCTGCTGTACAGTGGGAACTGCAAAGGCTGGCAGGTCACCCAAGCTGGATGGAGCTGCTTGAAGCATTTGAGGATTCTCTGAAGAAATATAAACTGAGGAACCACCCACAGCAATACCTCCCAGCTGCCCGCCAAGGGTCACAGCTCTCTCTGAGAGAGAGCTCCAGGTTCTCCCAAGTCACGAGCAAGCAGCTTCCCATGCTTCCCATGACATTCACCCCTGGTTTGATCAGAGAGTGGCATAGAGGATTCCTGCCACTCATGCCGAGGGCCAAAAGTCTTATGCTGCACTCTCCTTAACTAGCCTTCCAAGTGCTCACTATGTTTTCATACACAGGCTCTCCGAGCAGCTTGTACCAGGGCTCGGGCACCCTCAGAGCAAAAATATTTTTCCCATGTTCACACAGAACCTCCTCTGCTCCAGTGTGTGCCTGTAATGATGATGGCTTCTTTATAACTGTTTTCTAAGACAGTCATGAAGAAGCCAAATTTTGGTTTTTTCTAGGCTTTCTCTGGATTGCCAAAGCCTGTCTTGCAGTATTATTGCAGCTAAAGTACCCAGTATGACACAAACTGTGTGTGCTAGGGGAATTGTACTGTTAGTGCCACATTAGAAGTCATCAGATGCAGCAATTGTTTTGTTTCTGTGAACTCAAGCTGTGCATAAAAAGTCAGATTAATCACAGAACAATAGTGGTTGGAAGGGACCTCTGAAGATGATCTAGTACAACCTTCCTGCTAGAGCAGGAGTACCTGGAGTACATCACAGAGGAACATAGAATCATAGAATCAACCAGGTTGGAAGAGATCTCCAAGCTCATCCAGTCCAACCTATCACCCAGCCCTAGCCAGTCAACTAGACCATGGCACTAAGTGCCTTATCCATGCTTTTCTTGAACACCCCCAGGGACAGTGACTCCACCACCTCCCTGGGCAGCCCATTCCAATGGCAAATCCCTTTCTCTGTGAAGAACCTCCTCCTAACATCCAGCCTATACTTCCCCTGGGAGTCAGTCACTCCAAAGTGACCTCCTTATTTCCCCTACTAAAACCAGCCTGCAGACACCCTGCCCATTGGTCACACATGAAGGCTTTGTATTACATTTGTCTCCTGGTTTGAAGCTGTCACCTAGCCGCCCGTAATGTCGGCTGAACGTTTTTGGCTTTGTCTAGAGCAGTGTCATGACCAGGCTTCCAACAGTGAAGAGGGTATCTTAGACTAAGGAAATGTCAGCAATTAAAATCATTAGACCTCACTGCACTAAGGGAAGAGAAGAGTTGGTAAAGTGACAGCTTGCACCCCTCATGCTAGCAAAGCTGAGGTGTTTGCTAGAAGCAAGAAATTCCCTTTCCTTTGCACTGAGCCTTCAGGCTCAGGCTGAGTTTTAGGCAAATATGTTACACAGACAATTGAAAACTATAGCACAGCAATTAATGAGATATCACTTTGGGGTTCAGCATACCCTCTGGCAATAAATTCATCTATGCAGTGCCCTGCCCAATGAGGAATTGTTATTTTTATTTCCTGTTATAAACAGGAAAAAAAAAAAATCTCTCGTGAACTTTTGACCCTTTAAAGTTTTTTCAACAAAATATATAATTTAACAGGGGAAAAACAGAGTTTCTAAATAAAGCCTTCTCCTAGGACGGCATTTTTGTCTTGCCAAATTAAACTAACCAAAACTTTTGTTTCTCTAGCAATTTAGCTTCCCAAGAAAAATACACCTGCAGCTATCAGGAGCTTTGCTGGAGCATGCAGGCCTTCTATTTCATGAACAACATCAGAGGGCACTTTTGCTTTGTAAGAGGCTTAAGTCAAAGAAAGGGACAAATCTGACCTTACTGGCTGCATTATGCTTGAATTCAGAGGCAACCTGAGATCTGTTTCAGCCTTACCCAGATTAATAACTCCTTCTGCAGGCAGTCTCTTTGATCTCATCACAGCTGATGCTGGAGTAAAGCAGAACCTGCTGTGAGGGAAGCTGGGACTTGATGCTTTGTCAGTAGCTTAGCTCTGGGCTCCCATCCTGCTCCACATTCCTGTGTTCCTGTGCTGAAGAGGCTTTGCCTCTGTGAGCTCCCACCCAGGGCTGGGGATGCCAAGTCAAGGCAGGCAGGGGATCCAAAATGTGGGGTGCAACAGGAAGGTGTCACAGTTTTGGCAGCCTCACTGGTTTTGTTTTCTGTCTTTCTATATTTGATGCTTTTACGGCTTCAGTTGACAAAGGCACCTGGTTGAATTACAATCTCTGCTTTCACTGACAAGAGACCCACAAAAAAAAAGTATCACTCAAACTCAAACCTTTTGCAAGTTGTGTGATTGAGGAAAGCTTGAAAAGGACATCTAAACACTTAAAAATCAGAAGGTCATTGGGAGGGGAAGTAAAAACTCAAGCTATACTTATTTGTTTTAGAAATGCCACGATTTTTAAACTAATATCCTTATTTTTGAGGATGCTGACTCACTTTATAGAAGTTTCAGGTTAGCAAAGTCGACAGAGGCAAACAAAACTCATTAATGCCATGAAATGGCTCTAAGCCACCTCTAAGCACCTTCCTGGTTTGTGCTTTTCTTTGCTGATGAGATCTTTCTGAATCGGTCACACAAAATCACCAGCACATGCACAGTGAGCTCACTGGATTTCCTTTCCAATTCCCCACCCTTCAAGACCTGACCTGTAGAATTGAGCTCCTGAACCCAGACTAAGGCTTCAATGTGGTTAGTTTCTCCTAAGCCTCTATGCTCATTAGAAGGCAAGGTTTCACAATATGCCTCAAGAGCAACCTGCAGTGTTTATTACTGCACAGACTAAGCAGGCAAAACGTTACTGGTGTAGGCATCAAATTCCCCTGTATGCTCTGAACCTCCCATGTCTCACTCACAATGGCAGGGGAAGGCTGTAGGAACTCTTGAGTACTTCCTCCTAATCTCATCTCGGGGTGAGGAAATTAAGAGAGCGCATCAGCAGGGAGTTACCAGTGGTCACTCCGTTCTTTCTGCAGTGAGTGACCATGACCTCTGCATTGAACTTCTGTCCAATGACAAGACAAAGGGCAATGGCTGCAAGCTCAGGCAGAGGAGATTCCATGTGAATCTCAAGAAAAACTCTTTCCTTGAGAGGGTGTCAGAGCCCCAGAGCAGGCTGTGTAGAGAAACTGTGCAGTCCTCTTCTCTGGAGACTTTCAAAGCCCACCTGAATGTGATACTGTGTGACCTGTGCTAGGTGCTCCGCTCTGGCAGAGGGGTTGGACTGGATGATCTGTGGAGGTCCCTTCCACCCCTAACATCCTGTGATTCTGTGAACTAAATTTCAGTCTGTACAGCCCTACCCAAGAATAAACAGATTCCTACTGAATATTATTTGTTCCTCCTTCAAGCCAAATTTAGCACTTAGCCTTCACTCCAACACTGCAGGCACCCCTAGAACTCAGAGTCCTCAAAGACTCCCAGCCAGGCTGTGTTTCCTTGTTGGCTGCCTCCTTTGCTGTTGGGGGCTGCATCACATGCACCACATGTGCCACACTCATTGCACAATCACAGCTGCCACACCAAGCTGCATTCTGGATTTGTCTTTCCCTGGGAGAAGGTAGAAGATTTATTATGGTAATAGTGATCCTGATCCAAGATTTTTCTAGTCCTAGGCTGGAAGCCATCATTGCATGTTCATCAAAATTTGGAAAGCACAGTGAGAATTGTAGAATGGTTTAGGTTGGAAGGAACCCCAAGGATCATCCAGTTCCAACCTCCTGCCATAGGCAGGGACACCTCCCACTAGAACAGGTAGCTCAAGGCCTCATCCAACCTGGCCTTGAACACCTCCAGGGAGGGGACATCCAACAACCTCCCTGGGCATCCTGTCTCGCCACCCTCACTGTGAACAGCCCTTTCCTGACATCTAGTCTAAATCTTCCCTCTTCCAGTTTAAACCTGTAACCCCTCATCCTCTCATCACTTTGTCAATAGTCCCTCCCCAGTCTTCCTGTAGGCCCCCTTCAGATACTGGAAGGCCACTATAAGGTCTCCTTGAAGCCTTCTCCAGGCTGAAGAGCCCCAACTCTTGTAGCCTGTCCTCATAGAGAGGTGCTGCAGCCCTCTGAGCATCTTTGTGGCCCTCCTCCAGACTCGCTCCAACAGTTCCATGTCCTTCTTGTGCTGAGGGCTCCAGAACTGCACACAGTACTCCAGGTGGGGTTTGATGAGAGCAAAGGGGCAGAATCCCCTCCCTTGCCCTGTTGGCCATGCTGCTCTTGCTACAGCCCATCACACAGTTGCAATCCAGGCTGCACTCACGCTGCAGGCTCATGTCGAGCTTTTCATTACCCCAGACCCCCAGGTCCTTTCCTCAGGGCTGCTCTCTGCCATTCCCCACTCAGTCTGGATTTGTGCTTGGGATTGCACTGACCCAGTGCACTTGGCACTGGTCTCTAGGTGGACATTGTGCCCTTGATCACCACTCTCTGTGTGCCACCATCCAGCCAATTCCTTATCCAGCAGTGCTCCACCCATCAAGTCCATGTTTTTTCCACTTTGGTGACCAGGATGTCGTGTGGGATAGAGTCAAATGCCTTACTCAGGTCCAGGTAGATAATGTCAGTTGCCCTTCCCTTATCCACTCTTGCTGTGAGGGGAAGGTATGAAATCTCTCACAGAAACGAGTCATTGCTGAAGGCCTTGCTGTCTAGCTGATGCCAGCACTACACCCATGAGGCACCAGCAGCAATCCTGTGGAAGACACATGAGCAGCAGTGCTACAGAAGAACCAGAGTCTGCCTTGGACAAGCTCAGGGAGAACAACAGCCTCCTAGCTGTGCCATGCAGGTTGCCTAGTACAATGCACTTGCCCCTGAGAGAGCGGGCACACTTCAGGCATCTGCTCATCTTCCCTTACCCTGTCCAGGACCACGTCTGCTCCTCATCTCAGCAGCTACTCTCCTCAAGTTTCAATCACCTGATTCCTGCAGCCCCTAGTCTCCTCACAGAGAGGAGATGGCTGACTGAACCATTTTATTTTTGCTAGGGCAGCATAAACAGTTACTGCAAGGGGAATTTCAGGAAGATTGCACCTGGCAAGGGAAGTTCACTAAATAAATATGTGACGTTAATTATCCTTTGCCTGTTTCAAGTGAGCATTTCAAAGTGTTTTGCAAACCATTAATTAAGCTGCAATTCAGTTCCATGAGGTAGTTAAATAATATTAGCACTGTTCTCTGCAAGTGGGATACTATGACACAGGATGAAATGATCTGGACAAAGGCTGTCAGCAGCAGACCTGAGCCCCTAACCTACAAATTGCAGCTGCCCATCTCCCTGCTTCACTAGACCTTCATATGGTGGAAGGCTCTGGTTACCTCAAAGGCTTTGATGAACAGCAGCTCCAGAAACCATGCAGATTGTCACTCCAAGACAGGAGTATGACTGGCAAGAGAAGGACTTTTGTCACATGTCTTCCATAGCCTGAGACAGCTCTTGATTAATTAATTGCAACCTCTAATTGATTGCAATCCTGATTGCAGTCTGCCCATGCACTCTGCTGCTAACACCTCTGGTGTTAGATTCCAAAACCAGGTCAGGCATTTGAGTTGTCTCCCTGCTTCTGACCAATGCTTGGGCCCAGCCCTTCCCTGAAATGGCTTTGCCTGCTTCAGGTGCATCACACTGCTTTCCTCGTCTGTGTCCAGTTAACCTCTCCCTCCAAATAGAATAGAATAGAATCAATCAGTTGGAAGAGACCTCCAAGATCATCCAGTCCAACCTAGCACCCTGCCCTATCCAGTCAACTAGACCATGGCACTAAGTGCCTTATCCAGTCTTTTCCTGAACACCTCCAGGGACGGTGACTCCACCACCTCCCTGGGCAGCCCTTTCAAATGCCAATCACTCTCTCTATGAAGAACTTCCTCCTAACATCCAGCCTATATTTCCCTCGGCACAACTTGAGACTGTGTCCCCTTGTCTTGTTGCTGGTTGTCTGGGAGAAGAGACCAACTCCCACCTGGCTACAACCTCCCTTCAGGTAGTTGTAGACAACAATGAGGTCTGCCCTGAGCCTCCTCTTTTCCAGGCTAAACACCCCCAGCTCCCTCAGCCTCTTCTCATAGGGTTTGCGTTCCAGGCCCCTCACCAGCTTTGTTGCCCTTCTCTGGACATGTTCCAGCACCTCAACATCTCTCTTGAATTGAAGACCCCAGAACTGGACACAGTACTCAAGATGTGGCCTGACCAGTGCTGAGTATAGGGGCAGAATAACCTCCCTCATCCTACTGGCCACACTGTTCCTGACACAGGCCAGGATGCCATTGGCTCTCTTGGCCACCTGGGCACACTGCTGGCTCATCTTCAGACTACTATCCACCAGTGCCCCCAGGTCCCTTTCCTCCTGGCTGCTCTCCAGCCACTCTGTCCCCAGCCTGTAGCATTGCTTGGGGTTGTTGTGGCCAAAGTGCAGAACCCTGCACTTGGCCTTGTTAAATCTCATCCCACTGGCCTCTGCCCACCCATCCAGCCTGTCCAGGTCCCTCTGCAGGGCTCTCCTACCTTCCAACAGATCAACACCTGCTCCTAGCTTGGTGTCATCTGCAAACTTAATGATGCTGGACTCAATCCCCTCGTCCAGATCATCAACAAAGATATTGAACAGGACAGGGCCCAGCACTGATCCCTGGAGAACACCACTAGTGACTGGCTGCCAACTGGATGTGGCACCATTCACCACAACTCTCTGGGCTCGGCCTTCCAGCCAGTTCCTGACCCAGCACAGAGTGAATTTGTCCAAGCCACGAGCTGCCAGTTTAGCCAGGAGCTTGTTGTGGCAGACAGTGTCAAAGGCTTTGCTGAAGTCCAGGTAGACTACATCCACAGCCTGCCCCACATTCACCTGGCAGGTAACCTGATCATAAAAGGAGATGTGTGGAAAAAGTGACTACAGTGAAGTGTCTCAGCTGAAATACTTGCTAACTGTCAAAAGACAGGGCACTGAGAGCTGATACTGAGAGATGCTCCCAGGACTACCTTTGCTGGGTGGCAAGCTCAAGCTGGAAGAGTTGGAGTCTAAAGCTGGGCACTGCTGCTGTAACAAGAGGTGCCCCAACCACTGCTTCCCTAAAGCAAGGCTGTTTCACCAGGTTCTTGTACGATCCATGTTTCATTAGACACCACACACCTCACCAGGTGCCCCACTGATTCCTACGTTCTCCCATCACCTTAGACAGTCTTCTTCCTCTGATTAATAATCTTAAACAGATTTTTCAATGAAATCTCTAAGTTAATGAAAGAATAAAAGAACAAAAACAGTTAAGAAAGAAACATTCAGCTCTCAGTGCTCATCTATGGGGTGGACATCTACAGCAAAAAAAAAAAAAAAAAAAGGCAGTCCAAACGCTGAAGCTCAGGAGCTGCTTCCTACCATTTCCAGCTATCCCTTTTTCCCCCTCCTGGCACGCACTGCACTGTTCTAGTCCACATCAGCTTTTCCTCCTTTTCAGAGATACACAGCTCCCGTGGCACCACAGAGCCAGTCAGCATCTACTGGACATGAGTTTTCTGAAGTTAGCTCAGTTTTGAGGCAAATCCACACAGCAGCCTTGCAGACAGCCCCTGAGCTGGCCAGCAGCTCAGCAACCCCTACCAGCCAGCTCTGAGGCAGCCCCAGAGTGACAGCAGCATTCCCCCGAGCAGCTTGTTGCTGTGCCCAGCAGCCCACCCGGGAGGTGACATTTCCCATGTACCTAGCAGACCACGCTGCCTTGACTGTGTCCCTCCCTAGCCCTGCAGAGTGAGTTTGTTGCCCATGCACACCAGCTACCAGTCACTAAAACAGCACCCAAGCAACGCCAGGCAGCTTCTAATACCTGCCCCATGCCACACACCTGTGGGGGATGCATTGCTTACATACTGAGACAGGACAGGGGTGGATGGTTTTAAACTGGAAGTGGGGAGATTCAGGCTTGATAAGGAGAAATATTTTACAGCGAGGGTAGTGAAACACTGGCACAGGCTGCCCAACTGCCCAGAGAGGCACCCGCACCCACAGAAACATTCAAAGTCAAGCTGGACAGGGCTTCCAACAACCTGGCCTAGTTGAAGATGTTCCTGCTCATGGTGAGGGGGTTGGTCCCCTCTGACCCAACCCACTTCATGGTTCCATGACTGCCTTTATTGATGCATAACTCACACACAGAGGTCCGCACACAGGAGGCACGGCCGATGTGCGGGAGAACAGAGCCACTAGATGGGGCTCCAGGAGGAAGGAGAGGGATGTGGGACCACAGGCAATCCAGCAGCACCGAGCCCTCTTGCCTGTTTAGTATCCTAGCTTGTGTGGTATCTTTATTGCAAAAGATCAACCATAATAGCAGTATGCAGCACCTGCAATCTCCCCATGGGGAGGGAAGCAAGCATATTTTCCAAGCCAAAATACAGAGTCTTTTACCAGCAAAAAACCCTAAATCCATTCAATTAGAACCTCGGGTGACTCTGCTCACACATGCAGAGTGCTAGGCAGATGGCAACAAACCACATGCCTGTGCAGTATCCCACTTTTTCCACATTTGCATTCTCAAAACCACTTTTGGTGCCCGTGGTTTAACTTCTGTTTCCCTAACTCCTGTTTATGAGTTGAGTGGTCACATATCATCATGTTGAGTGGTAAAGTGTGTACAGGGGATAAGGAGGTAGAAGTGGTTCCATATGCTGAAAGAATTGACTATGCCAAAGCACTGAAAAAGACTGAAAAGCAAGACTGAATCTTTCAAGGCCATCAGGAATATAAAATGCTTGTGACCTGGTATGAAGGAAAGGGTTGCCTACACGTGACAGAGAAACTTGTGATTTGAAATGCAGATAACGCAAGGTCGGGTGTTTGGAGGAAGAGTGAAGATTAGGCAGACTTACCTTCCTCTGCCCTATGTGTGGTCCAGGTTGGAGGAGGAAAGATTCCAGTCAGAGGACAGGAGGCCACTGAAGGAAGGCCTGTGAAACTGGTGGCTTCAATTCTTCTTCCAACTTTAAGCTGTTGATCAGAATGAAAAACAACACAAACCAAGCAACATGTCAAAACAGATTTTGGCTCTGTTCACAATAGTGCCATGAATTTGCTGGCACAGGGCAAAGTATGTGCTTGTGGTTTGCTCAGACAATTCAGCCAGCAAAGCTGGAGTCATGCTGCAGGGAAAGGCGAACAAAGCACAGCAGATGCCCTTTATTCAAAGTAGGTACCATGGGTCAAATTTATTATGATCATAGATAATGAAATAAAAAAAATATGGGGAGAAAAACCCTCAACCAAACAGAAAAACCCAGTGAGACATGGTCTTTTGCATCCCAGGTTTGAATAAAAAGTAGACAACAACAACAAAAATCTTTTACTGCTGGATGAGGATGCAGTGTACTCTGTGCTGCAAAGCCAGCTTACCAAAACGTTTTTTACAACAAAATCCATTATCAGCCCTGGTAGTTTCCTTTAGAAAGAAAAATATACACAAGACTGCCATAGAAAGAGAAATATATGCAAGGCTGTCATCCCTAAAGTGTGATTCTGCGGTATAAGCACTCATTGGTGTTGTGCACTGTAAAAGTGTGATCAATGAAAGGATGTTTCAGTCACAAAGAGTAGCTGAGGTAGCCACAGTTTCTATTACATACCATGAAGCAACTTGAGAAGTTCCAGACTGCTAGATGCAGGGATCTTTCTGAGAACAGTGTCTCCGATGACACATTTCTGAACGCTGAGGTCTAAGATCTTTGTGTTTGAGAATCAAATGTAACGATAAACCAGTCCCAAAATGGGTTTCAAAGAGCAGCTTAACTGGCATTCATACAGTTCATTACTGGTGGTCTTGAGGACTGCAGTCCTGTGTTTGGACTAGTTTAAGTGATTCAAAAGCGCTTAGCTCTGCCTTCAAGGGGAAGCAAACTTTGTTATGACCGAGACCAAGTTCCCCTTTTTTTCTTGCCATTAGCTTCAGTACGGCCAGGATTTAAACCCACTTGTTTTATGGACACCTCCAGGACTCACTTTATTAACTCAAACACTTCTATCAGTTTCAATGAGAGATGGCTCATACTCGCAGAAGTTTATTCATTATCACAGCTCAGAGTGAAGCGCTCCACTCCATCACTTCAGAAGTGGAAGAAGAACGTATCAGACTGGAGCAAGGATTAAAAAAGAATGCAAGTTACAGGTCAAGACTACTCCAGCTAGTGCCAGAGTGCAAAGCAAGCCTGCATCATCCCTGTGAAAGAGCATTGAAATTCTGCTAACAGGCCTGGATGTTTCTCTGAATGGTACAAAATCCCTTTCCATCCAAGCAGTGATCCTGTTACAAACCCGTTCTATAGTCCATGAAGCTGGCGGTGGGTGGCTTTCAGTTGACTTCCTCCCCACACACACATCCATTGCCCTTTGCTGCCAAGTCAGAACGACAAAAAATCCTAGACCTGCATTCACCAAGTGATCTCCAAAGCAACTTAATATTGGCTCAAGTCTTCCTTGTCTTATAAATCGGATTCTTTCTGTAGATTGTTTACCTACCACTTCTAGAGTGTCTCAAATAAATTAAAATCTGCTGAAGTGGTAAAAAGTATGAAAGATACAGTGAATGGTCTGCAGGCTGTACAGTGGAACCATTATTCTCAGAGGAAGCAGGAAAGGCAATCATAAAATTTTGAAAAATTATGCAATAACTTTGTAGTTATTGCCCATCCGTATTCATTACAATGATCTACTTCACCAGCATATAAATAGAACTGGCAAGGAAAAGATGTGCTGCTTGCCTCCAGACATGGCACTGGGCTTCAGCAAACGAAATTCAACTAAAGACTTTAGAAAGAGTGTTGTAAGTGTTGATCAACTGACAGAATCCAATCACCTCTCTCCCACCCTCCGCCTCATGTTCTCCCATGTTTGTTCTTACTCCCGCTCGGGACACCTTGGAAGACAGATGACAAAATTTAATTGCTTCATTTGCAGGGCACCCCTGATACACTACATGACTTCATTCTCAAAAGGCAATGAGCCCCATAAATTACACCTACTGAGTGCACCCATTAGAGATGCAGTATGACAACTTTATGCCTAATACTCTCCAAACGAGGACCACACAAAACTATGACTGTAAAATTGCTGTTGACTCACAGCAGCTTCTATAACATGCACTCAGCTCAAAAAGACTTAACTTATATGAGTTTTAATCAGGTTTGGGCATAGAAGACCTCTCACTGATTCAAGGCAACATGTGTTAAGAGAAAGAAAAAGCAGAATGTTTGGCTGAGCTCCTTCCCTTGCAATTCCTATGGAGAAAGATGCCAGTATAATGGAAAATGGATTGTTTCATGTCTTTAAAGAAAGGGGATTCTGAGAAGCATTTATTCCCCCAAAAAAGAGGTGATGTTCAGTGTGGGGAGGGAAGGTGATAGAAAAGGTAATTCTGGGTTAGGGCCTCAGATCATGCGCAGTGCCGTGGAAACAGCTAGATCTACACAGCCATTTGAAAGGCCCAGTGCTGCAAGGGTATATTCTTCCTCCAAGAATATTTGCACTGTCAGGCCAGTGAACAATCTGCACTAAATGCTCTGCTCCTGCTGAAGGCAACTACAGGCACAATTGCACCATCCGACTGCAGCAGTGTGCCAGCACCCGGGAGAAGCAAGCCCCAGGTGAGGAGCTGACTGCTGCTATTCCCTGAGATCCATAAATGAGAAGCATCAAGTGCTGGGTACTCTAAAACCCCCTGGCTGACCTGTCCCGGCCAGCTGGGACCCTTTGGTAAAGAGGCTGCCTCTGCAGGCTCCTGCCCGTACAAAGCGTGGGGAAGGGACTTGAGTGGATGTGAAGAGTTCCCTGTGCTTCAGAGCAGGGCTCCTACTGCTCCCCCCCAACAATGTGGCATGCATCACAACATCTTACTGAGCATCTCTTATTTCTTCACACAATAGCTTTTTCTTTCCCCTGCCCGCCCTACGGCTACGAATGAGACGGAGAGGATGAATCTTGCAGGCTGCCAGTGGACTTCCTTGCCTTTGGAAGGCAAAAACAAAGGTTATGTAAGACTAGCAGGCAAACCCAGGGAAATGACAATGGTACGTTAGCATACATTCCTTGAGCACTCCAACCGCAGCCAAAAGATCCCCCTCTGCTCAACTACGGGGAGGTGACTGCAGCTCAGAAGAGCTGGGAAACACGGTAATGTCTGGCTGCAAGTTGTCCTTAGCTCATTCTGAGGAAAGAGCAGAGCACACACATAACACTGGCTGCTTTTCTGTGGGCCCCAAATACACAGCAGACCTAAAGTCCCACAAACTACATAGGAGGTTTGCCACCATATCCTCTCTCCCGTTCCAACCAGACCTCTAATTCACATGCCTGCAGGGCAGCTGCTTTCTCTCCATCCAGGACCATCGCTGACACAGGCACCAGTCTTGGCTCTGCTTCCCTGTTTTACAGAAGTTTAATTTAGCACCTGCTATACTCTTCTTTCTCCCTGGCCTCACAGCTCTGGATGCCTGATTTCCTTTGGGTTAGTGCCTTGCCCTCTGCTTAAATATTCCCCATCCTCACCATCTTTGTCACATCCACAGCATCTCTCTTTCCTCTTTCCACAGTGGCATGCTGCATGCCTTAGTGGTCAGATAGGATAGTGCTCCTGGTTCTAAGGTCATCCATGTGCTGCCTGCTCAGATGGGTGATGCTCCTTCAGGTGGATGAGAACTAACGATCTTGTGATTAGGAAGAAGTTCTTTACAGTGAAGGTAGTGAGACACTGGCACATGTTGCCCAGGGAGGTTGTGGATGCTCCCTCCCTGGAGGTGTTCAAGGCCAGACTGTATGAGGCCTTGAGCAACCTGTTCTAGTGGAAGGTGCCCCTGCCTATGGTGGGGGGTTGGAACTAGATGATCTTTGAGGTCACTTGCAACCTAAACCATTCTATGATTGCCTTTTCCTCAGTGAAAGCCCTCATTTCAGGCTGCTTCCTCCTCCACTTTTCATGACAATGCTCAGACGTTTGTCTTTACTTCTACCCTTCTGCCAGACTGAGTTGTAATGAAGCACTGAACCTAAAGGTTCTCAGGGAAGGTGGTTGGCCCATATGCTCACAGAGACATTATCTGCTTACAAAACCAGCCTGAAAATAGCCCTTCCACAAAAGCCTCTAAAATTAGGAGCCAAGACCCTAATCAAAACTAGAGTTATCTGCAAGTGCAATGAGTCATCAGCTGCAGATACAAGGGGTTCTTTTTCACCTTAGATTCACGTAACTCAAGTTCCATAAGCAAAGCTCATCTGGTTCTCCAAGTCTCCTGAGGTGGCTGCCAGGGTGAGCAGTGAAAACGGGTTTATATTCCTCTGGATTTTCCACCTAAAAAGGCATTCATGTGTGCACAGGAATGCAATGCAGGACTCTCCATCCCTAGTTCTACATCAATGTAGGTTCTAATGTTTTCAGAACCTATCAAGTGTTTTCTACAAACCACATTTTCTGCTCTGCAAGGTAGGAAAGCAACTTTATTTGTTTCTCAGGTGAAGGGCTGAAGGGCTAAATATTTCAGGAATATTTAATTACTTAGGTACATCTGAGAAACTGGAATTGTAGGCCAACCATTTAACAGCAGTTCACAGAGAAGAAAGAAGTTGAATATAGCTCCAGTTCCTAGAAAATGCCCTAGTTCCATCGTCTTTCCAGACATCTCTTAATAACCAACAATGCAGTTAACTGAGGGTGACAAAAAAACCCAAACAAAATGCATAGGGAAAAGAGATAAAATCAAAATTGTTTTACTTGTAGAGTAAGACTGAAAAACTGTACATCATAGCCTGGATTCAGATGTATGCTGAGGTCACCTTAAATTGCCCTAGTAAATTAGAGAGGTCTTCAAAAAGACAAAATCTCTTTTTGCCTTCCCATCCCCAACTACCAACATTCAACAGATACCTTTACTTTCATAAGAGTCAGCTTCCAACTCTCAAAAAGCTCAGATTAACACCATTAGATTTTCCCCTCCCAGTAATGTTATCTTCTGAAGAAGCAGCAGCAGCGTGCTGTAGGGATGGGACTGTGCTTGAAGCTGGGAAACAAAAGTTTCTCTGCAAACAAAGAATCATAAATTTAAAGAGCAGCATTTCACATGCTTTATGGATTGGCATGAGCCTGCAGGCTGATGGTTTAGACACTACATCTGTGGGTGCACCCCCTTAAAAACAAACCAAAAATTCTGACACTGAAGCATAGTGGTCAGGGCTATTCAAATACTCCATCTGCTTTGCTTTTAAATGAGTTCATGTGAAATACTTGGAGTGGGTTGGTTGCTGCTCCCAGTCCCCACTCTCACAGCAAGGGAGGGCGTTGTTCAGCCATCGGACAGCAAAGCTGGGCAACCTGAGAACACAAGGAGTAAATAATTTGTATGCCACATACAGCCTTATCTGTAATCAGTTCTGCTTCAGCAAAGATATCCAAGAGCTTCCAGATCTGGGGAATGAGTGAAGAAGAATGGTGAAAGGTGTTAAATCCAGCTGGTCACCCACGGTGATCCCCAGGGCTCCATTCTGGGGCCAGTTCTGTTTAACATTGTTATCGCTGACTGGATGAAAGGATTGAGACACCCTCAGGAAGTGTACAGATGACACCAAATTGAGTGGGCATGCCAGTCTGCTGGAGGGGAGGAAGGCTCTGCAAAGAGATTTGCATAGACAGGCTACGGTTAACACACAAGGTTCAAGGATGTCAAGTGCTGGCCTTGGGCCACAATAGTCCCATACAATGTGAGAGGCTTAGGGAAGAGTGGCTGAAGAGTCACCGAGTAGAGAAGGACCTGGGGGCATTGATTGATGGCTGGCTGAACACAAGCTAGCAGAGCACTCAGGTGGCTAAGAAGACCAACAGCCTGTATGACGAATAGAGTGAACAGGGACATGATTGTTGCCCTCTACTCAGCACTAAGGAGGCCAAACCCTGTATATGGGGCTTAGCACTCCAAGAAGGACACTGAGATGCTGGAACATGTTCAAAGAAGAGCAACAAAGTTAGTAAAGGGCCCTGAATGCAAATCTTATGAGAAACAGCTAAGGAAGCTAGGATTTCGACTTCAGAAGAGAAAGCTGAGAGGAGATCTCATTGCTCTCTACAACCACCCAAAAAAAGGTTGGAGCAAGGCAGGGGATGGTCTGTTCTCATATGCAACAAGTGATAGGACAAGAAGAAATGGCCTCAAATTGTGCCTGGAGAGGTTCAACACGGATGTTGAGAAAAATTTCTTCACAAAAATGGTTATCAAGCATTGGAACGGGAAAGTGGTGGAGTCACCAGCCTCAGAGATATTTAAAAGATGTGCATACATGATGCTTAGGGCTGGGGTTCAGTGGTAGTGGTTTAGCAGTAGTCATCAGATTTCAAGAGCTCAAGGTACGTGGCTGGACTTCATGATCTCAAAGGTCCTTTCCAACTTTGACAACTCTCAGATTCTGTGATTTTAGGAATAGAGTTCTTCATTTTAGAGAAGCAGTAAAAAGGGACAAGATGAAAGTCTGCACTATGACAGATGCTCTTAAAAGGGATCATAGTCACACCCAGGGAATTTAAAAGCTGAGTCATTTCAATGTAGTGGAAGCAAACACTTTAGTGCATAATTGATCACTGCTGCAGAACGTGCTTGAAACAAAGAGCTTCACAAGATGCAAGCAAGATTTATGTATATATATGTGTATGAATAACAGCCCTAGCACTTATTTATGGATACAGTGATTCATGATATAATTGTAGGGCTGGATAAACACTGCTAGATTTCCACACATTTAGAAAAATTAAACATCACAAGGGACCAACACGTTCTCTGCTGTACAGTGCTGAATACTGTCGCTTGAGTCCTCTCACACTAAGCTGCCTAGGTTCAGCCTAAACCTGGGACTAAACTCCAGCGGTTACTCGGCCACCTGATAACCCCTCCCATGCAGAGAAGGGGGGATCAGGAACAGGAGAGAAAATGCAAAGTTTGAACGCAAAACCGATTTAATGAGGTAGCCAAGAAGGCACCAAAGGCAATGCGAAGTAGGCAAAGCCATGCTCAGCCCAGCAGAGTGCAGCACTCACCGTAAACAGGAAGGCAAGCCTCAGGAGCAGGAAAGGAGCATGGCAGAGGCAGAACAAACAAACCTCCCCTCCTCAGCAAGTTTCCTTCTTTATACTGAGCGTGATGCTGATGGTCTGGGACACACCTGTAGCCAGTTCAAGTCAGCTGTGCTCGCTGACTCACAACTACCAATGGCCTGAAGCTGGTCTGAGATCCATCCCAGCAAACCTAAAACATAAACTCAAGACACCTGAGCTGAGAAGTTGCTGTTTCCAAGAGATTAAGTCTGAGTACCATAAATGCAAGCAAGGAAAAGCTGAATTGCCACCCGTGCCTGAGGCATTTCCATAGACAAAATGCTGAGGAGTGGAACTAAATAAAGCCAAGGGTGAAGCTCTAAGCCCCAACACTGAATTAGGCCAGTGGGCAGCTTCTCTCTGGGTGTTTGCCCTTCAAAAAACTTTAAGTGGTCTGGGAAAAGTATGTGTAAGGAACAAGTTCTTTACTGTAAGGTCAGACTTTGTTAGGATCTTAGAAGATTTCTCAAGACACATTCTGTAGGGATTTGATGCTACTGTTGTTTGTGTACTGTATCCACACATTCTGGAAGATGCAAAGCAAGATTTTATGTGAAGCTTGCTTAAGGTCCTGATTCTAACCCCCAGCTTGCCCTGCTTTTTAGCTCTTTCATTGTGAGTTGCACTCTTTAGCAACCGCTACACATGAGTTGGGAAGGAAGAACAACACTGCTAACCCAGCACCCTTCTCCAGAGAGAAGGAAGCACTCTGGCTTGTTTGCTGTGTATCAGTGGATACTGCAGGTCTGCAATAGCAGCTGTTGACTACTGAAGTAAACTAAATTCAATTTTACTAGGAAGTAAATTAAATTAATTTTTCCCAAGTCAAATCTGCTTTGTGTATGTCAGTAATTGGTAAATGATCTCTCCTTGATTCTAGCTCATCCTATGAGCCTTTGTTATATTTTCTCTCTTCTGTCCACAGGAAGAGAGGAAGTGATAGAGAGGCTTTGGTCAGCACCTGGCCTTCAGCCAGAGTTAACCCATCACAACCTTTACCTCTGTATTTGCAGCATTCCAGATGTGATGCTCAGAGCCAAGTGGCAGTGTGGGAAGGACTGGTGTTACCCTGCTGTGTACAATCAAAACTCTGCAACAAGACTCACCCGTTTTCCCCCTGGACATATACTCTGCAGTGAACCTTCTCTGTGGCTTCTCCTAACCATGTGCAGTGTACCAGGGTTGTGCTGTTCCCCCTGAAATGCTGTTGGACAGTCCAGTAATGAGTTGTGGATAGGGGCCCTTAGCAAGTCCATCTTCTAGACAGCTTGAAAGCGCTCCCTGTTTCTGACATGCTCCACCCACACTGCCTGCCCTGGCTTTGTCAGCTCCTCTGTCTGGCACATAAAAGTCATCTCACTTGCTTCCCTCTGGCACCCACTAGAGAGTGGCAAGAACATGACTGGGCCACATTTCAGAAGTGCTTACTAGAACCCTAGGAACTCCATCTGCTTCTAGAAAGTTTTGCTGTGCTGACAAGTACAGAAATGTGTGCCCATGGGAGCAATGGAGCTTCTCACTCTCTTTGCAAGTGTTTGTAGGATAATGAGACAAGTAACTGGGGACTTGTCCACAGTATTGTGAGAGCCATCAATCACAGTCCTAAAGGTAGTGTCTGAAGGGAAGCAGTTCTGGCAGATAAGGCTCAAGTATGGGTGAGTTTGCAAAATATCACAAATGGCCCTGAGATAACTTTGGCTCTTTGGCTATGAAGCTTCTCCATGTTGGTAGTAGAGGGTCCTCACAGACATCTGCCAGCTCCTGCTTAATACCGTATGAAGTCAACATGCCTTCTTTCTGTGGGATACTAGAATGACAGCTGGAAAATGACAGATTGGGTTAAAAACTCAATCCAAGCAGTTTGTTATAGGGCTCCTGTCTGAGATCTCTGACTTTATTTTACCCTTCATAGTAAGGGCAGGGTTCTTTGCCATCAGGTATCGAAAGTAAGGTGCTTAAGTGAAGCACCGTGTCTTTGTGTCAACCCACAACACATACATACCAGAGCCCTCCTAGATCAGACATGGGTCCTAAGGTCCCTTGAGAGTGACCATTTCTCCTCACTGAGCACAGAAAGGCTTTACACAACTATTCTATTCCAGAAAAGATTTCTAACACAAAATGGCACAAGTTAGGCCCTACGAGCCACTTTGGTGCGCAGTGCTGTGTATCATATATCACAACACAGCTCCTGCCCTGGTAGAAGGAGTTCTGGCATTTTTTGCATAATTAGCATGTCTTTACAGATGAATGTGATGTTGCCAGCAGGACACTATCAAGATCTGTTCTACCTTCTGTCAGAACACCTCTGATCTGAAGGCAGAAGGAGCAGCTCTAAGGGGCACAGCATGAGAACAGACACCAAAGTGCATCATTCAGTAGTGCCTGAGAAGGGCTCCCTCACCTCCAACTTAGCAAATGTGCAACGGAAGGAGGAAACTGACTCATGGAAATGGCAGCCTTGCTGCTGTTTCTCTGGAAGGTGTTTGTCAGTGCGCCTGACTTAAGGTGGACTTGGAGTGCATCACTACCCTCACCTTAACCTTGCCTCACTATGCTCTGCACTGTCAGGCAGATTTGAGAACTGCTGCAGATTGCAGGGAGCGTCCCCTTGGGACCTCTGGGGACATTTTGTGCAATAAGCCAACTTATGAAGGTATGGCTCAATTAAATCTATCTGTTGTCAAAGAAGCCAGCTCAGTAGCCAGCCTGATGAAGGATTACAAAGAGCACTGATGACTGAAAACCATTTGCAGTAAATGGCTATGAAAGTTTAAGAAGATCCAGACACTGACCCGACTGGGACTCCTCTTTGCTTCTTGGTCACATGGGTGGGAGCAGGGGTTGCAGGAGATGCCCTGTGTGGGTAATTCCCCTGTAAGTTTCCAGTTGTTTTTTCTAGGGGGATTAAATAGGTTGGTCTTTCTCTCCCTATGTAAACCCAGGACGCCTCCATCATGGCAATAGCACCATATTGACCATACTACATCGTCTGGGGTTTTCCACTGCAATTAGCAAATGCACTTAAAAAGAAGCAAAATGAAAACACAGGAATTTCTAGTTGGACATACCAAGCTGTGAAAGAAGAGTGCTGACTGCACTGGGGTAAAGAGTTAGAGCTGCCTGGACCTTCTGCTCCACACAACAGCTTTGCATGGAGCATATCTACCCCAGTGCTACTGTGGCCCGCTTCTGGCCACAGCCTTCATCTTGTTTGATGATGTTCTTTTAATCACACTTAAGCCTAGAATCTTACTGCAGAGACCAAACTAATTGCCAGGATACATGAGATGCCAAACCCTGGACGGTAAAGCTAAAATTTGTGTGTCCTGGCTCAGGGAACCACTGTGTTGCAAACCCGAAATAAAAAGTGGGTTTTTACATGTCTGAAACGGTTGATTTTTTCCACCCCAACAATTAGAAGTCTGTGCTTCCCAAAGAATTTGCACTGTGAATTTTCCAATTTGATCAAAACAAATATCTGTCTCTGCCTTTAAGGGGTTTATTTATTACTTTTTTTTTTTTTTTTTTTTTTTGTAAAGAGGAGAAAAAAAAGTAAGTATTCATTCCAAAATTATCCCTGGCTAGTGGGCACGGTTGCCACACCGAAACAGGCGGCAGTTTTCTGGGGGAAATGGTATTGGCCTGAGTGCCAAGACCCACATGGAAGTTATACAAAGGGCTGTGAAGATTTTTATGTCTCTCTTGCCATTGTAAACAGCAGTGTTTTATCTTTCAACTGGGCATTTGTCATGGTCTCCAATGATTATACCCTTTAATTAGGAATGGGAGGGCTGGATAGTTTCCTTTATTGTTTCCACACACAAAAGTTTCTACCTAATTAGCAATCTCTTGGTTCTTGATCAAAACACAGGCTCCAAAACAAAATGTCGTGAGATCTTGTAAGATCTTACTATGATGTTCATAATATCATTATAATCTCATATTGGAACCATCTCACTTACTAATTTAATAACAGTGCTGGGCTTTTAAGTTCCCAGTCTGCTGAGACTCACTTTTGTTGCTGTGCTCCCACATTTCACAGTCGCTGGAGTAAGGAGTGAGATGAGGTAAAGTGAGATGCAGTGTGTGCACAGAAGTACCAAACACAAAAGCCCATATGATTTTCTCCTTGCATCATCACTTGGTTTGATAAAAGAAGGCCACAGCTTCCAGAAAACTATGTGTCAGGTCCCTGAGTGCATCTCCACATCCCAAAGTGTTTTGCTGCCCAGGCCTGCTTGTTCTGACAGCTGTGGAGAGGCAGCTCTGGAGAAGGAACTGTCCTCCTTTGTGGACCTCTTCCCTTGCTTTGCCCAGGGGCCACTTTTATGCCCAGGCCCTTGTCACTCACCTGAGTGACGTTGCTGGTACACCTGTGCTAGGTTGAACACTTCCCTTATTTTGGCTCTTATTCCAGCTCACTTTCTTTGACTTTCTGGCTTGACCTCAGACCTGCCTCGTCAATATAGACTTTTAATCAGTACTGTTGGCTGGCTCTGGTCACTGTTCCTAGATCTGTTTGAGTATGGTAGGTCAGCTCCCTGGTAGGTGGTGTATGCCTGCCTTTCAGTGACTCTGGGATGGTAAAAGAGCAGCCTCTCTCTGCAGCGTCACTTCATCCTTTGATCACTACGGTTATAAATTCTGCTATGAGAGCCTATGGGATTCTGTGATCTTGAATAAATGAATGTCACTGATTTGGTAGGAATCCTATTTTATCAGCAGACAAGACTCACAACTCGGCAACCTGCCAAGCAGATGCGTTAGACAGGTATCTTCCTCCTAAAGGAATTACTCTCATCTACCACAGGAAACGGTTCACTTGTCCTGTGGAGACCTATCTGTGCTGGACAGATAGTTGAGGACTGTGAAGGTTGAATCATAAGAGGAAAAACTGGAAGAGCTCAGTCAATGAAAGACAAATCTGTAAAACCTCTCCCACCAAACCCCAGCACAAACTAAGGAAAACACCAATTCCATTTCCAAAAAAAGCCAAAAGGAATCTAGCCGTAGACTTGACTAAGACCTGCTGAACACAGAACTATGTTCTCACCAGCAATTCCTCACCCATCCTTCTCTGTTCCACAGCAGCCATGTAACATTTTCATACTAGGTGCTGGACCAGATATAACTATCATGAGCCCTTTGCAACTGGCATGAGCTTGACTTTCTGTGTGTCAGAAGTAGGTCACGTCCAAGCTAGATCCAAAACACTCACACTGAAGGCTATGCTCTTCTACACAAGAGTCCACCCAATGCAGCACCGCTTTTCATTGTCCTCTTTATCTTGAAAAGTGGCATTCAAACCTGAGATACAAACTCAGTAGCGACTTCATACAAGTGAATATTAAAGTTATCCCCACCCTTCCCAAAAAGGGTCTAGAAATGACCAAATATTAGCTCTAGTGCCTTAAACCATTGTCTCATCAGACCTACTCTCAGCAGTAAAGATCAGCTCTACTTCACTCCTTTTCTTTCTGCCTATTCTGCTGCCTCAAACCCACCCTGGTGGCTCTATGCAGGGTCATAATGAAACAGAGGAACTGAATTAGAGGAAAGCTAAAAACTGAAAAGAATCCATCAGGGAAAAGAAGAGTTGACTGAAAAATATTAATGCAGAAAGTCCACAAGTAACTGTGCAGAGCCATTGAGAGAACAGTCAGAGAGTGGAAATGAGCAGTTGGGGTTGGAAGGAAGGGCAAAGAACAGCTGAAATTGGTTTTGCCACTGAGAAAAATGTAAAGCTGTGACACAAGGTCCTAACCATCACCAGCTTCTGGAAGGCTTGCCACTTCAGGCACCATTTTCCAAATGGAGCCACAGCTCCTGGTTTTACAAAAGGTGTAGAAATGTTACTCTTCTGTCATACAAGGTGCAAATTTGAGCTCATGATGCAAGCGGAAATAAATCCCTTACATTGTCAAATTCTCTCACATTGTCAAATTCCCTCTTTATATACTTGAAGGTGCCTAAGTACAGCTTACAAACCCCTCCTCTCTGCTGCAACTGCAGACATTTGCGAGTAACATTAGCAGGCAGTCCCTGCTGTGGGCATTGTGTGCAATGCCCACCACCTCCCCAGGAGCTTACAGAGCTCGTTGCTTACCGTAGACACCACAGACTGCATGCTTGGGTGAAGCACTGAAAAGTCACCTCACTTTTGACTGTGAGGTTACAGGTTCTGCTGGACAGTTCAAAACTCAAACCTGTGATAAGAAGAATGCATTTTCCATGCGGATTCTGCTAGGAAAGCTCAGTAAGTCAGTAAAAGCATACAATGAGGGAACCAAAACACGTTCTTGCAGTGAAATGAATATCCATATGGCAGATAATGGTTGGTTCCATTCACTCAGGGCTGGAACCATACATGACACTGCAACGGTAGGTGAAGAACATTGTTTTGTGATCCTGGAGGAGCACTCAAAACTGACAGGTCTTCTCCAAGTCTTCTGGATCATCTAAGCATGTGAAAAATAGGTGGAGAATTGCATGAGATCAGGGAAGGAAAAAGGAAATCTCATGAGAACAGGGCCACAAGGATTGCTGCTTGTGGTATTTTGGCAGTTTCTCAACCCAGAAGCACACAGCAAATGAAAAACTGCAATAACAAGCTTCAGATGCTGTTGGCAATTAACTAAACCACCACGAACATGGCAGTTTCTAGGACCCTACACACAGATAGAGAGAGTTTGTGGTGTGCCATCCTCCACTCAGCTGCTCACCAAATTGCACAAGGGTGGTGTTTACGGCTGACTCACGCTGGCAGACAGACCTTATTTATTCCAAGCATGATATAAGAGAAATTGGAATGGGTTGTTGAAACAGAGGAAACTTACAGCTGCAAGCAAGGAATCCCCCAGAGAAAGCTCCAAGAACAGTTAAGCTTGAGAAGAATAGTTTGGCTCTGTCTTTACTGTGGCTGCTGAAAAGCCAGACTCCAGTGAGGAGGCATACCTCACCCAGCAGAACGCTGAGCCTGTCTCAGGAAAGGGTGGTAGCTTCAGCTGCTTGCAAACACTTCGCTGAGCCCTGTTACTTGTATCTAACAAATAGATGAATCATTTGCAGAAGAAGACTCTACTTGTACGTTGTCCACGCTAACTTTCTGATTTTGTTAGCTTCAGTTGCTCTCCCCCTGAGGCAGTCTTTTCTAATGCTGGAGTGGGACCTCCAAACACACAGATTGTGTTGTTTTACACTCATCCTGCATCAACTATGAATTATTACAGGACAAAAAAGATTCAGAGTCTGAAGTTGCTCCCTACCAATCTTCCAGTTTGATCTTCAGGATCTGCTGTGGATTTCTTGCTCAGCATCCTTCACATAAGGACCTGGCATAAAAGGGACTTGTCCTCACATTGAGTCATTCTTAAGTGGCATAGGTTGGCACAGCCCCAATAGCTCTGATGGAGCCACCTGATTTACCCTAGGTGTGCAGGAGCCCAGTGTGTTTTCCAACAGTACATTAAGGAAACCCCTCCCACCAACAAGGTGAGATCATTTGTTGGCATAGTCTCAAAACATAAAAGATCTGAAGGGCCAGGCTGACACATTACATCACATCACAATGAATAACAGGACTCTCTATGCAGCAAGCAGCTAGTAAATACACACCAAAAACACAGCCAGACCTCCACCAGCCAGCTGTGCTCTCCTCTGCCACTACCATCAAACACTGTCAGCAGAGTCAGACCTTTTGGTCTCAGACATCAGCAAGACTGGGGCTACTCTGCAAGGCAGAACAAGCCCAAAGACAGGGCACAGGCAGTGATGATGCCCTCACCAACCAGGGCATAGTTCCAGAGCTTCTGAACAACCAAGTCAGAGCAAGGTGCTGATAACAGGGTCCATCAACAAACTAAAGCAAGGCAAGACTAGGTGCTGAGTCAGATATGTCCATCAATACTCAGCCAAAATTAGCAAAATAAGGCCAGAAGCAGAAGTGGAAACAAAAGATTCACAGCTTAGAAAAAACTTTACACAATTGGAAAATTGCAGGCACTGCTAAAGCCATCTTGGTTTGAGGCCATGCACCACATTCCCAAGTCAACTAGCCCATAAACGGCATGGAGCAGAAGTGACTGGATGCACTCGGCCTGAGCTTCTAGTGCTTGGTACTTTTGTTCCTTCTATAAAACTAAAATTGAGTAGAGCTTAAAGAAACAGACACTTGGTGCAACTTGACAGCCACTTCTGTTACTTGGATCTAGAAGGAAGATTTTCTCTTGCCTATGATCATGCATTAAAGTGACAGAACAGTGTGCTGCACCTTCATGACCACTGTTCTTAGATGCACTGCAAGTTGCTTCATTATCAAATTCATGATACAGCTATCAACTTCTAAGAGTTGCTTGGGCCTGAATGAGGAAGATTCTCCTCCTTGTCCTTTGTAAAAGGTTAACCCTCCTGGGGAGTGGTCTTGAACCTGACTGCAGGTCCTCCTGACTCCTCTCCAGTGGTGGGTCTGAACCTGACCCCAGGTATAGTGGTTAGCCCACCCTCACTTCCTATCTAGCCTCCTATAAAAACAGAGGAACTTCCTCTTTTTTCCTCTCTTTTGCCTCCTTGCTGGCTAGCTCCACCCTTTGTTCCTGTTCCTGCTGCTCCTGTTTTTTACTACATGGCCATCCTTCCACGTGGTGGATAAATCCTGATTATACCTCCATCCATTGCCATCAATCTGATTGCATATATATACTTTGTACCTTGTTTTCCCTCCCTATATCTCTTTGTAACTCCCCTACCTCAAATACATTTTATTTATTGTTAAAGTTTTTTCTTTTAACTTCCAAATCAAAGCAAGGCTATTTATTTGGGTGTGGAGTTTTACCCTCTCCCTCTCTACATCTTTCCAAAAACGGGAGGAAGGGGAGGAAAGAGGGGAAGGCATCCTACTATTGTGTCAGTTCTGTTAGCTATATTTTGAGTCTCTGGGAAATTTAAACTAGAACCAAGACATCCTTCAAAGACAGAATTCTCACATGTATTTCCAGCAAATGGAGGCTGTCACAAGGTCCTACAGGCAGACAACTGGGGCATTGTCAAAGATGTCTAAATCAAAGGAGGAAGGAGGGTGAGAGGAATACTCTCTTAGCCATAATTGCTATATGCTATTGACAAAAACTTACCGAAGGTACAACTCAGAAGAGCTAAATTAAAGGGTATGCACTGCCTTCTAGAATACATAGTATAAGAAGCAAATCTGATCTGGAACAGCAAGTTTGGTTTCCATTTGTAGCTCCCAGATAGGATTATAGGAGCCAGGACAGATGATATAAGGACATGGATAGAGATCTACGCAGCTAGAGCCAGGCCATCCTGCAAAATGTCCCTGAAGTGTTTTAGCTTGGCAAAAAGCAACAAGATTTCACCTTGCTGAAGTAAGTCCTAGTTTGTCAGCAGGTTTCTGTATCATCTGAAGCATCACATTATAACCAGATTTAACAGCAACAGAAGACATGTAATTCTTGATTAAACTCGTGGCTACAAGGTGAAAGACAAAGGCTGCTTTTAGAAAGACACAGGCCCCCAAAAAGCTCCTCTCAGAGACACCTGAACAGAAGTCTCCAGGGAGGTGGTGGAGTCACCATCCCTGGAGGTGTTCAAGAAAAGACTGGATGAGGCACTTAGTGCCATGGTCTAGTTGACTGGATAGGGCTGGGTGATAGGTTGGACTGGGTGATCTTGGAGGTCTCTTCCAACCTGGTTGATTCTATCATTCTATGACAATTAAGTACTTTCTTTGTTGACAGCTACACATCAAAACAGTATTGGCTTTGGCAAAAATGTTCATAGATTCCAGAAAAGAATTTCTGGCCATGATAGCTGTGAACAAGTTTGGGAGACACAGATTCAGGTTTAGGTTCTCTTCTCAGGCAATGCCAGGCTCAAACGTTAAACAAGGTCCTTCAAATTACAAGGAAGCAGGGAATCATCTGGGTTCTACTACATCTTATGTGTAATCATTCTCTCCAGCAGCCTACAAAGCTCTCCTCTCAACCACAGTAATTTGCATGCTTATTTAGCTATCGGTTACTCAGAGGTCTCTCTTTGGAAAAGAACTGAGAAATTACAAAGAAACTAAATCCAACGCCAAAAGGCCTCATCAATTTTCAAAGCAAACCCCTGTTTATCAGCAAGACCAGTGACAGGAGCCAAGGCAGGCAGGTGTGAGGGCACAGAGAGCTTCTACTCCACCCGAGGGTGGGCTGCCCAGGCTTGGGGATAGCCTTGAGACAGCACAGCTCAGGGTGGCTTCTTTCCCTGCAGGACATTGGGAAGCTGATCCTAGACTACTTTACTGGGCAAGTGGTGGTCAGGACAGGTCCCCTTCCCATGGGATATGCTTTTAAGCTGAAGCTCCTACTGCCAGGAGTCTGCCTGAGTTACTGATCCAGCTCAACCATCTTCTTTTCCATTGTTTGTGACAAACTGCCACCCCCTTGCCTAGATTGCAGAGCTTCTAGGAACTGGCTGTGGACACATAGTAAGGCAGATTTTGATTTCCACAGGGACGCTGCCTTGCAGGCACTCACAGCACTCTGTGGTGACTTGGCATAGCACTGCTGTTATCAGAATGCTGATAATGGTGTTGGGGCATCCCTGCTTTGTTCATTACTTCAGTTAATTAATTTAACTCAGTAGTAATTTTTCTTATGAGCTGTCATAGCTGCTGTCATTTCAAAGCTGTGACACTCAACATGTTTATTGTTTTAAAGACAGAGTAAATCAGTTTGTAGAAGCTGTTCTGTACAGGTGTCATCAAGGAGATGTCTCCTGTCCTGTAGTCTCTTTTACGAGTACTTTGGAAACCTCCAGCATTTCCAGGCCAGGAACACCACTTTCTACCTGACTTTACAGCTACATTTTTCCTTTTTTTCCCATTTTGTTTTGAGAGTGGCATGTTTTCTTGAAAGAATTTATATGGCCTGGCCAGACACGATGTCCAAGATTGCTTTGCCCTCTTTCTTTGCAGCTGGTGAAACCTGGTTGAATTTTGTGCTTCTCCTGAACGCTTGGCCTAGAGCCCAAAGGCCCACTGCTGTTCCCCCCCTGAGTGGGACAGAGTTAATTACTAGTCCTGCAGAATAACAGGAAAGCCACAGAATTTCTTACAATAAGAAATCATAACAATTTTACCATCTGTGGAAGTTTTTGAGCCACGGCAGCCAAATGAAAGACTTCTGATGTGAGTCCACAAGATGGTCGCAGTCTTTATCTAATTAAAAACTGTAAAAGCTTTTATTCCACAGGCTGTGGGCATGAGAAAAGCTAAATTCCCCACGCTTTCAAAACACAGGAAGATCAAACGAGTTTCAGGTTGTCATGGAAGCAGATTGTTGTGCCAATAGCAGAGCTCTGGAGTTGTAGATAATTAGCCTTAATGACACTGACGTACTGTTACTGAAAATATTTGGCTACCCGTGATGCTTGTGGTGCACCAGACTGACAACTCCCCTCGCTCTGGGCTGTGTGGTTTGACAGCAAAACATATTCCTCTAGCAGAATTGACATGGAAATGGGATTGCGTGTCCTGATAGCCATGCTCAGTCTAACAGTCCACCTCCTAATATCCCTGCATCTGAACAAATGCAACTCTACCTGCTGAGGTCGAAAAAAAAGACACAACATGGTTGCTTCTTTCCATGTTCTTGGAGACATATTGTCAGTAAATATACAGTTCACACCACCTGGCTGTTCATCTTTACCTGCCTGGCAGAATCAGGAGGAAAACAAGTTTTACAGGCCCCAAATACCAACATAGAATCATAGAATCAACCAGGTTGGAAGAGACCTCCAAGATCATCCAGTCCAACCTATCACCCAGACCTATCCAGTCAACTAGACCATGGCACTAAGTGCCTCAGCCAGGCTTTTCTTGAAAACCTCCAGGGACGGTGACTCCACCAGCTCCTTGGGCAGCCCATTCCAATGCCAATCACTCTCTCTGTCAAGAACTTCCAGCCTAGACTTCCCCCAGCACAACTTGAGACTGTGTCCCCTTGTTCTATTGCTGGTTGCCTGGGTGAAGAGACCGACCCTCACCTGGCTACAGCCTCCCTTCAGGTAGTTGTAGACAGCAATGAAGTCACCTCTGAGCCTTCTCTTCTCCAGGCTAAACAACCTCAGCTCTCTCAGCCTCTCCTCACAGGGCTGTGTTCCAGGCCTCTCACCAGCTTTGTTGCTCAACATGAGAAGTCTGACAATCAAAACACTTTTTGCTGCTGTAAGAAAAAAAAAACCCTCAAATTTATGTTCAAATAATAGTGGGATAGTGACAGAAAACCAACAAAAGCCACAAAGCTCCCAGGTAAGGCCGACAGTTTGCCTAATGCCATTCTGAAGACTTCACTCTTGTTCATTTTAGCTCCTTCTCATGATGCTGCATATCTAAGGCTGGTAAGTGACATTGAACCCAAAAATATTCATTATTTATGCTGAATTCTGACACAACTTCTGTGTGGAAAAAAAAAAAAAGAGGAGATTTGGGAGAATAGAGTTAAAGCTACTTTGTTAGTGTCTGATTTCCTTCTTGTGCTTGAGATGGGAAGGATCTACCAATTGACAGAACCAGTTTGTGATTCAGGTCAAATTCCTGATACAGACTCTAGGCAACAGCTGGAGGACCTGCTGATGTTAGAGAGGGGGTTTTGGTGCTTTACATTGCTTCACAAGGCAGTGACTGAGACTGTGCTGTGAGCTGCATTCTTCAGTTTAACCTGAGGTTAATTACCTCCCAGGTCATGCTCCCATCTCTGCCTGAAGATTTTTATTAAAACGTTTTGTCTTCTCTTGCAAAATAAGCAGTTCTCAGCCCCTCCTGGTGGGTGCCAGGATGACAACTTACTCCTTCTAATGGTCACAATACAGCTGTCAACTGTGACATTTGGGCCCCCCAAATACCAAAACTAATCTACATCTTTAAGGAGAAGAAGATCAGCTTTGCCTTAGAGTGCCCACTGATGCCCTCATGCATTTCAGCACATTCCTCAGATACTTCCGACAACTGATTTATGACTGTGCTAAGTCTCAGAAGTGAATTATCTCAGCACTTTCTTTCAAAAGCTGCATTATTAATATGCCACTAATATGACATCACAGTAAACCCTAGTTAGAGGTTTCAAGCCAAATCTCACTATGGAAAAAGTGTTAGAGTCTAGTTCAGGCCTTGTCTAGAGCAGAAGAGCTATTTTGCACTCACTCATGGCACCAAAATGAACACAGCTGATGGCTGGCTGCTGTTTCGACAAAAGTGTTGATGAGAATAAAACATATTTACAGCTCTGCTCTGGACTAAATAGTGACTAGGGCTTACCTTTGCCTGTGCTTGCAGTGAAACCATTGTCAGTGTTGGTTCTGATGTAGTTTTCCAAGATAGGTAAAGCTGAGAAAGACTCATAATAACTAATGGTAAAGAACTCAGCCCTAATGCTGAATGCTTAGGAATGCACCTAAGACACCACATTAAAGTAGTTCTTCATGTTGAACCTTGATACTTTCAAGGGAAATTAGCACACAGGATTGTGGGTGACCACTTCTGTGGCTGCATCGAGTATTTTGGACAAGGAAAGCTCATTAGGTCACAAAGCTCAAGCCTTTTAATCCATTTATCTCATCTTTCTTCCAGAGAAACAAATGGAGTCAGATTATGAAGAACTGACATGGAATGGACTAGATTGCTGCTCAGGGTTGGGTCGCCTGTCCTGCCCACTCCTCTTACTTATTCTTGATCCTTTAACTTGAGNGCTGTAGCATTTGGCCCTTATTTAGGTCTTCTCCCTCCTTGTTTCCCAAATTCCCAGTGCTCCAATCCACCACACAGCTCTTCAAAGAGTATATTCAGTGATGATCTACAATTACAGACTATTTATGGAAAGCAGAAAACCTGGATGATTGAAAGTCTGAGTTCTGACATCAACAAAGTAGTCTTATCTACAGCAGAAAACGAGCCAGCTATTGTGACAAAACTATTCTGCAGTACCTGAATATCTTAAAGTAGATGTCATTTTGGAATGAAAGCCACTTGCATCCCAGAGTAAATGATACACTTCTAAAAGAGAATGATAATTTGAAAGAAAGGTCCCCTAAGCCAGAATGGACATAGAAGAAACATTTTCCTTCTGTAGCTGTTCCAGCCCATGCCCTATAAAGAGAAGGTCTCCAGAACATTACCTCCAGGATTCCATCCAGAGATCTTTGTTTCTAACTTTCTTGCTCTGTTACAGCAGTGTCACTAGAGATATTCAAGGTTCCTGTGGTCTAGAAGTAATAAAACAGACTGACAGATGTTAAGTCAGAGAGTGATAGCTTTGGGGCAAGAATCTTGTCTAAGGCTGTGCAGTGGCAGGGAGTAGAAGTTTCTGGACTGTGACAAACCAGTAAGGCAACTGAAAGCTGAAGTCAGCAGTTCTCATGCAGATGTGTGCTGGATGTGGTGCTGCTCCTTTTTGTTAACCTTTGCATAGGTGCCATATCAACACCATTTGCTGTCAGGAAGACTCTCAATAGACTTTAGGGAACTCTAAGAGTATCCATAAGAAGCAAATTCCTAATTCATATATGGTGAATGAATTCAGAATGCTCATTCTACACAGACCTACTGGAGACCAAGCAAACGCATGAGAGTCATATACCCACCTCAAATTGGGCAGCAAAGAGCAGATTTTGGTTTTGAACAGAGAGCTGGGGCTGGGCTAGCAGATGAATGAATGATAGATGCTTTCTATTTACACCTCTCCCATTCCCAAAGGGAAAGGGAAAGGGAATAAAGAATGAGAGATTTATGGGCTGGGAAAAAAAAAAAACTAAAGCAGCTTTAATGAAAAATTCAAAATGAAATGAGAAAGATAATAATGATAATAAGAAAAAGAATGGAATGTATAAAAATACATAAAACTCAGTACTGAACTGCCCCAGTAATGACCACATAACCACTGATGTCATGGGCAGGCATGCATCTCATCTGGACTCCGTGTCAGATGAGAATGGGATTCAGGAACTGGATTCAGGAACTAGACTGAGGTACTTAGGAACTGAGATGAGAGGAAGAAGAATTGACAGAGCTCTCCTCAGAGGACAGCCAGCCAGCCAGCCACTGAAGAAGAGGGCTTAACTCTTGTGATGACTCAATTTTATAGTTAAGACAACAGACATGGAATGGACTAGATTGCTACTCAGGGTTGGGTCGCCTGTCCTGCCCACCCCTCTTACTTATTCTTGATCCTTTAACTTGAGGCATGCCAATGCAGTCCACAAGATTTAGTTTGGATTTGGGTTCTGTAGAAGCAAGCACAAGCAAGAACCTTTCTGCATAACAAACCTTGGGACTAAGTATAACCATCAAGCATTATCACTTCCAGAAGGTGACAGTGTCTTGAAAACATGCCCTTAACTTCAGAAAGTGAAGTAACTGAGAGGAGACAGAGATGACAAGCGAGGTCAGTGAGCAGAGCAGTGCTCCTCTGAGCTCAAACCAGAACAAGCAGTCATCTGAGCCATTTAAAGACGTGGCTTTTACAGAACAACTAAGTAACAAATTAACTCAAGAACACTCAAAGTTTCTCATGGATATGCCACAAACATTAAAAAGAGTCTGCATTAGGTTACTTTGGATTGTTGTCAAAAAATTAGTAAAGTACTGTCCAGCAAGCTGTGTACTCCCACAGAGGAGAACTGGAAGCTGAGGAAAAAGGTAAATGTGTGCAGAGGAATATAAAGACATCCCGGCTTCCTTCAGCCTCGTGCCTCATTAGTGAATTCCTTGTGTTTTTAAAGAGAAGGAGCTCCTAATGTATCCCTCTTCTCACAGAGGTCTTTGCTAACCACTGTCAGGAAACTCAGTGCACATTCATATAGTTAGGGCTGCTGCTCCATGTCTGTACTCAGCTCATGATTTCTTAGCTGAACCAAAAGAGCACTGAACAAGAACTCAACAAACAAAAGCACACACAAACTCCTGAAGCTGGCCTCAGATACAAGAGCGAATAGCGCACAACACAGGAGACATGTGATTTAAATGATGTTCCTCCCAGGGATGCTGTGGGCCAAAGCAAACTTTAGCTGCTCTGCATTTGCTTGACCCAGTTCTCTTTGGTGCTGACATGCAGCCACCCATGAATTCTCCCCATGTGAGTTAAAGCTTTGTGAGAGGTACAACCCATTATAAAAAAAGAGCTGGATCAAGGCACTAAAAAAAAAGGTGTATCTCAGATAAATTTATGGATCAGAACTCTGAGCTGGCACGACCACAAGCCTGGCAATGTTACTGCTCTTAGGGGAGAGTGTTAATTTTCTGTTGGGTATTTCCAAAATCCATGTTCCAGGCAGGAGAGTTTGTCACAGCTATTCATTAGGTTGGTTGCTTCTTGGGAGGGCAGCTAATCACTCCTTTAACTCCAAGTGCCCTCTTTTCCTCTCAGCTTCCCATAGAGCTGTCTCCAGCCAGCCAGGATGATCTGCCTGGATGTTACCATCCACATACTTCCCTGTAAAGCTGTATGGAGAAAGGCTGCAAGATTACAGGCCTAGAGAGCAAGAGGTGTGCTGGAGCAGTTTTACTCATGAAGGTGGTTAGAAGCCTGTTTTCTAGTGCCTCTGAGCCTCATGTCGGATATCCCGTTGGACAGGTTCCATTTCCTGGAATAGGTGCTTCCATAACAAATTTATATGGCCACCAGAAGTCCGTTAGCTAGAAACTAATCTCAGATCATTACGATGCTACAGCTCTTTGCTCTTTATTATGGACATAAATCAAAGGCAGGCTTTCAGGGAAAAGCCAGCCCGGTGGCTGGAGTCCCCACTGCTGAGTTCCTGGAGATGCTGGTCTTTGGCAGCCAATGTATGTTTTGGCCACTGCAGGCTTAGCTTTGCAATCAAGAAGCAAAAAACAGCTGGAGGTAAATTTCCCAACCCAGACAATGAGGGTCTTGTTCTTCATGAAAATTTGTATTTATATAAGCTTTAAATTTGTGTTCTTATTTACTTCTAATGAGCAGCAATGGTGCGGGAACTGGGCTGGAGCATGTTAAAAAAAAATATGGAAACTTGATTGAAGAAGGAGCAAGAGACTCAGATGAAGATGCTGATGATTCTATGTCACATGAACAGTAACCCCAGGAAGACTGGAAGTTCCCCTCAGCTGGAAGAGGCTCTTTTGCTTTTCTGCTCATGTTTGCTGGGCTAAGCAAACTCATTTCTTCACCTACTCCAATCACTAGTTCCTTGCAGCCCTCGCTGAACGTTTCATCTCTGTGTCAGTGACAAACAGAGGCAAGAATAGGAGGCAAGGTTTTCTTCAGTAGGTAATGGGACAACAGGAAGGGTCATCAGTCAGAAAGCTATGTTCAGGAATTCCCATCAGAACAGGTCTTTAGCCTCACAAAACTGCATACAGGAACAGAAAGGCTGCCCTGTAGGGAAGTGCAGTTTCTAGTTGAGCAAACCAGGTTTTAGTTACCTCTGCTATAATGAGTGCAGGTCACCTCCCTTCACGGGGGTGCTAGCACTGCTCCACCAACTGCAAACCAGTTGGCTGGTTGGAGACATTTTCAGCATGGCCCTTCCAGTTTCCAGCAAATGCTCTGGTCCCCATCTTCCTGCCAAGCCTTTACCAACCTGCTCAAAGTGCAAACAAACACCTCCTTTTTCTCACTTTTTGTATAAAAGTAATTTTCCAGCAAGAACTGGAAAGCTGCAGTGCCAAGGGAACACTTTAACAGAGTAGCCAGCAGTGGAAGAGAGAGAAGCTGATTTATGTGCAGATATTATGAGAGTCCCTGATACCACTGGGTGCAGTACAGGTGAAGTAGGAGAGAAGTTTTCACCTCCACTTTAAACACAAGAAACCTAAGTATGCAGATTCTGACAAGAACCAAACCGAAGTAGAGCAAAACAATCATGTACTGGTTAACCCTAAGACTTCTCAAAGCCCGTTAACCCTTTCCTGCTCTCAGATATGTTGCCTGCTTCTAAACTAAATACTTTGCTCAGCTTTGGTAGCACTTTGCTCAGCTTTGGTAGACTCCACATCCAGGGGATTTCAAGCCCTGGTTTTCTTGAAGCAGTTACTGACATCTCAAGGTTTACTGACATCTCATATGCCTTGACATGTAAAGTACAGCTCTCACTTGCAGGCACTCAGGAATTAAAAGCTCTTTGCACAGTTTCCACTATCCATGTGAAATTGTCCCAGCATCCACATGAAATAAAGACATTGTTGCTGTGGATAAACTGGTGCTGTGTGACTAGAAGCAGACAGTTAGACCATACTTAAGACCTGGCATCAAAAGTAGACACCTGGTGCTCTGTGCCAGTTCTTCCACATTGCCTGACTACCGCAGCTAAGGAGGCAGGCAGGTTTGTGTACAACCTTGCTGCACTTCTTTCAGAAACAAGAACCTTGTGAGGAGATGCTGATGAGACAGACATATCAAAGACACTGAAACATAAACAAGAAAGGAGAATGTGGACCATAGAGAGAAACTTCCCTTCAATTCAGGTTTTTCCAAGGGGAAAGGAGATTGAGAGAGGTTTTCATTCTTTGCTGTAGAATACTGAACATATTGAAATAAACATTTTCCAGAATACTGGAAAAAAATTGGAGTGGGCTGCCCAGGGAGGTGGTGGAGTCACTGTCCCTGGAGGTGTTCAAGAAAAGACTGGATCACGCACTTAGTGCCATGGTCTAGATGACTGGATAGGGCTGGGCCCTAGGTTGGACTGGATGGCCTTGGAGGTCTCTTCCAACCTGGTTGATTCTATGATTCTATGCCTTTTGAAACAATTTGCTAGGCAGAAGCAGAATACCCAGATCTGTCAAGTACTGAGGAGGAAATTCCCTTCCCTACTTGCAGTGTCCTCTCACTTTCCAAATCAGCCTCATCTGACTCAGGATTTTCAGTAGCAGGATCATTTTCTAGGGGAAATAAATAAAGAAAAAAAGTCCTTACAACAGTAAAGGATGTACAGCATTCAGCGCGTGACCCAAAACGCACAACCTGAGCAAAGAGAAATACACCAGAAAGGATTTTAAGACCAAGTTAGCTGAAAATGTACAGTGTAATGCAGCCATTTTTTTTGTTTGTTTTCTTTAAGCAAGCAAGCAAACAAAAAATACATTATAAAATAAACTTGAAGCAACAGAATCAATCTGAAATATCCAAAAGCTCAAAGTGCTGCAATGTCCAGTGTAACAAACACCTTCCTGTGGTGGCTGTTGGTAACAACGGTACAAGCAGTGGCAGCTATGAAAGGGGGCTGGGGCTGGTCTGGGAAGCCATTGTGTGCCACATTGCAAAGGAGGGAGTGACACAATAACATATTGCCTCATGACACTTGCACTGTCCAGCAGAAATGATTTTTTGTGCTCTGCTTTCTGGTGAAAAATTGCTGCTGAATGGAAACAGCTAATATCATCTGCTGGCTTTTCCCACTGAGGCACAGATTCTCAAAGCAGTAAAATCCTAAGCCCACTGAATTATAGGAGACCAGATTCTCCATGTTTCCTAGTTATGATGTGTTGACAGGGTATTAAAATAGATGTTCAGAATGAAAGTGATTGTGTTGCTAGGCTTTACATATATTAATTTTGTGTCATAGGCATGGATAAATTGGTCCTTAGTGGTCATATTTTTGACTTGTGGCTGAGGCTGATGAGCACAGATTAGTGCCTGGTTTTATGATGCACTTCAGCTCCTGCAACCATATGAGGTTCTCTGCGACTATTGCATCCAGCCCTGCTCCCCTTCCCTGTGATCTGCAGAGCCAGCAGACAAAGAAAAGAATGGTGGAAAGAATTTTTTAGTCTCATGATTCAGAACCCTGTCCTATGGCTCTGGGAGGATGAAGTTCTGATTTTTCAGACATTTAGATTTGGCCACAGAGAGAATAAGAAATAATCCAGGGATGTTACTGTATGGAATTTACAGTATGCTGGGATAGGACACTGCAGCTTTCTGCAGATTGGAACTCAGGCTGCTAAAACACTATAGATGCCCAGAGGGAATCTACATCCCCTGAGCTAGCTAATTACGAGAAGCAAAGCAAAAAGGCTCGCATGTGTGTGCAGCTCTAACAAGGCATGGTGATGCAGCTAAGTGCATAGAAGATGGAATCCATTAGACATCCAGTTTCTCTTCAAAATGTGCTTGGAGCAACAGTAGAGGTAACGGGAGCATCAGATAAGATAAATGTGAATGGAGGACCCTGGAAGCCAGGAAGAGAGGAAGGCTTTCTGGCTAGACATAGTTGTGAGAAACAGAGATGCTTTTCTGTTGTTTCCTGTATGGTTTTGGATGTGTCCTCTAGAGCCCATCTGTGTTATGCCTCAGGTGGTTCTCATTGCTGTCTACAACTACCTGAAGGGTGGTTGTAGCCAGGTGGGGGTTGGTCTCTTCTCCCAGGCAACCAACAACAGGACAAGGGGACACAGCCTCAAGTTGTGCCGAGGGAGGTATAGGCTGGATGTTAGGAGGAAGTTCTTCACAGAGAGAGTGACTGGCATTGGAATGGGCTGCCCAGGGAGGTGGTAGAGTCATTGTCCCTGGGGCTGTTCAGGAAAAGACTGGATGAGGCACTTAGTGCCATGGTCTAGTTGACTGGATAGGGCAGGGTGCTAGGTTGGACTGGATGATCTTGGAGGTCTCTTCCAACCTGATTGATTCTATTCTATTCTACTCTATTCTACTCCTATTCTATTCTATTCTATTCTACTCTATTCTATTCTATACACTGAGTCTGCAGAGCTCTGGAGCAACACAGAGCACTCTCCCCAGCTCCCAGCAAGCACCAAGTGTTGTGCATCACAAGTTACATTTGCACGAGGGTACTCATAGAAGGAATGAGATCCCTGGTGTAGGGGCTATAATATTCCCAGATGGAAAGCTTCTGTATTCCAGCTAACAACTATGTAGTAAGCACAGAAACACAATACCCCTCCCAGAAATCAGATTGCCAAGAGGGCTCCCAACCCAAACCCCCTCACCACCACCACCCCCCCTCACACACACACTCTTTCCCTCCCCTCAGTAATAAATCTGGAGAGATCTGAGGTGAGATGCCAAAAAGTAAGAGGGCAAGGAGGTTAGAGGAAAAAGGGTTAGGTTGGATTAAAGAGTTAAGGCAGAGGTAACCACAGAGAACAGACCTCCAGAAAGAAGGAACAGAACTGAGAGCTAATTGAGCAGTGTGTGAGAAGTGAGTGTTTTATCTATATTTTGACTAGCTGCATTTCTCAGCAGAAAAATGAGGGACATAGGGCACTCTTGGGTTTTTTTTTCCTTCTTTCTTCTCACAGCTAAGGATTTCTCTCAGAAAAATATTCCAATATTCCTCAAACCAGCACAGGCAGCAAGATGCACTCTTCAAGTAAGAATTGTCCAAATGGAAACAATGAACTGAGAAAAACTTTGTTTCAGAGCTGATTTTTCATCTTGTCTGTAAATCCAATGAATAATTACTGAGTGTTTTTCTGAATTAATCATATTTTAGCAAAGACAAAAAAATGAACCCTGCTGACACTCAGGGCTGCATAGCTTGATGTTCTTGCTCACAGAACACACTGCAATGGGTCTCTTTCCTTGGCCACAGAGCCATAACATGACACAAAACAGACCTTCTTTTGGCAACTTAGAAAGACATGGTAATCATTTATATCTTTCCTTACTGGACCACCACTATGGGCAAGCTATGAAGCAAGCTGTGAAAACACCACTGCCTAACATTAAAGTCATGTTTAGACAGTGAAAGGTGTAATTTTTAATAAGTCCTACCCTGTCTGTGTTTTACTTATTAAAGGTACTTTAGTAGCCCTAGGTCTGTCACTAAAAGCTGCAGAAGCTGTGCTGTGTGCAATTTAAAGTGACACACTGCCTGCACTATCTGCACTGCTTAAAGACAATGTTTGGAAATACTTAAGTATGTCTGAGAAAGTACAAAATGCAGTTGGCTGTCACCTAAAAAAAGGCTTCCCTTCTGGATTTATGGCTTGGTCTGAGCATGAAATAGTACTGGCACAAGCAGCCTGAAAGAGGAGGACAGGATGTGAAGAATCTCCCTTTCATTACAAATGGACTTCTAGCTGTGGAATGCCAACAATGAGAAGTTTTCAGACAGGGACAGAGGAATGGAAACAGCAAAGAATTTCCTGAGAGAGGAGGTACAAATCCACAACAGTCAGAAACAGGGAGCTTGAATTCGGAAGCTGGAAGTATGGCCTAAACACCTGTTTTCAAGCCCAAATCTCATTAAGAATGGAAGCTTGGGGGAAGAGATGCAATAAATGCAGAGAAAAATCCCATTCACTGCAACACTTTCAAAGACAAGTCTAGGATGGAAAAACCCTCCAAGTAAAACTTCAGCTCAGGTGAGGTCAAACAGTAAAAGCTCCCTTTACCTTCACTTCTGGAATATTGCCCCTCTTGGACAGTTCTAGGAGTGTAAGAGCTGGAACAGGGCATGCTGAGTAAAACTCACACAAAAGCCTTCACAGTTTCCCTCCAATAAAACATTAGCTGCAAGCCTCCAGAAGACCTGCCTCAAAGAAAGTTTAATTTGCTTTCCCCACATAAAACCAATGCAGTGCAGTGCAGAATTCCCTCTCCTTCCCACAGCTGGTGCAACAAAGCAACTTTTTCAAATGGGGTGTGTGCCAGAAAGGCCTGGAGAGCAGATGTGAAAGACACTGCTGCCTACTGGATCTGGTGAGCAGAAAGCCACCTGGTTTTACTCAGTGTAGCTGGGAAGGAGTGCACTGGTTTGGTTAAGAGAAGGCCTGGTCTAAAAAGCAGACTTCGGATCACTGTCACATCTCTGCATATCCAGCCTGAAGCCAGAAGCTACAGTGCAAAACTCCCAGACAAAGCCCTTCATGTTGAAATCCCAGTGAAGGTGAGCAATCCTCTAAGTTTCCACTCACTTAGGCTGCTTCCTGGTGATCTCTTGACATATCTCTGTCCTGGGTCTGGCTGGGATGGAGTTTTCTTCCCAGTGGCCACAGAGTGCTGGTGAGCAAAACAGTGTTGATAATATCGCAGGTGTTTTAACTGTTGCAGAGCAGCCCCTGCACAGCCCCAAGGGCCATTTTTCTTTCCTGCTCCACCACCAGTGAGGAGGATGGGCAATGGCTTGAGAGGGGATATGGCCAAAACAGGTGCCCCATACTGACTGAATCATAGAATCATAGAACCATAGAATGGTTTAGGTTGGAAGGGACCTCAAGGATCATCCAGCTTCAACCCCCTGCCATAGGCAGGGACACCTCCCACTAGAGCAGGCTGCTCAAGGCCTCATCCAGCCTGGCCTTAAACGCCTCCAGGGAGGAAGCATCCACAACCTCCCTGGGCAACCCGTTCCAGTGTCTTACCACCCTCACTGTAAAGAACTTCCTCCTAATATCCAGCCTAAATCTCCTCTCTTCCAGCTTAAACCCATTCCCCCTCGTCCTGACATTACCAGACCTTGTAAATAGTCCCTCCCCAGCCTTCTTGTAGGCTCCGTTCAGATACTGGAAAGCCACTCTAAGGTCTCCTCGAAGCCTTCTCTTCTCCAGGCTGAAGGAACAGTCCATCCTGTATGACAATAATGCTTAGCAATAAAACTGGGGGGGTGCAGTTTCTCCAAAGCAGCTCTTGCTCCAAGGCTGACTGAGCATCCATCTGCTGCTGGAGAGTGACCACTTCTGCACTTCTTTTTCACTTTTTCCCCCCTTCAGTTACTAAATTGCTTTTCTCTCTGTCCATAAGATTGGTTGTTTCTTTTTTTCCTCGCTTCTGCCCTTCTGATTTTCCTCCCCATCCTGTTGTAGAGGAGGGAGTGACTGAGTGGGGGTTTAAAAGCCAGCTGAGGAGAAGGTACCACAAGATGCAAATCCTTCATGATACTGGATGAGCTGGTTCTGCAGAACCTTATTTATCTGGCCTCATCGACTTCAGATTAGGTTCAGCAGCAATTGAAACTGCACAAAGCGTAAAAGTGAGAAGTGTTTTAACAACACCTGGACTCATTTCAGCATAGGCTCATATGCCCATGGATTTCTGAGGATGACTGGAAATGATTTCTACAGATGTCATTAATGCTATCATTGCTATGCAGCCGGATGACCTCAGGAGCTGACACAAGGATGAAAATATTCAACACAGAAATATTTCTGTTCTGGTAAGTTTACGTCAAGTGCTGAAGTTCAGAAAAGGTCTTTCAATCTGAACGTACATTTTATTGACCTGGACAGCCCAGACCTTCTTTACCTACAGAGCTGACAAAGCAAGGATCACACCTGTACAACTCATCTCTTGCTTCGGGGCGTTTTACTTACGACCCGAGTGGAGAAGTTTCAATGACGGGAGGCCAACACCATCCATCAGAGGGAGGCAACTTCCAGTTGCTCTCACCTGAGCTAGTTTAAAACCAGGCAGCCTAGACAAGTTCCTTACCTCCTATCAGGTCTCACGGCTTGCGTGATCCCCTTCAGTTTTCACCTCTTTGCTATCAGCAGCACCAACAACAATCTGCCCTCTACACATCAGAATGAAAACTTAAAACAAACACCAAATCAAGAGCGACAAAGAACACGTGCCAGCAGTGGATAAGACACAGGCCAAAGTCTACAGGCTCCTGGCACTGTGGTCCTGTTTATTCCAGCTGAGGAGTAATAATTTGACACCTCTGAAGCAGCAGGACCTCATATCCTGACAACTGCAGCCTTGTTCTGCAGCTCCAAGCCATCCGAACGCATGACAAAAATCACAGTCAGCAACATCCATAGTGGATTTTTTTCCCACCTTAGCAGTTCTCTCTCTCCTCTGATGTGGGCTTGGAGATACACTCTGTGGTATCACTGTTAAGCTGCTCATTTATTTTTCCACATTTCCCTACACAGAATCCAACACTCTCTTTTAGATGCCAGGCCAAATTACTCAAGAATACTTTTGGCAGCAGTAATTTAGAATGATACCTTCTCAACACCTTCTTCAAACAGACCTGACAGCCCAGAAGAGTGAAACTGCCACCCACTGTAGCCATTCTGTGCATGCTACATCTTCCAAAACTATTCATTTCAGTTCAGTCCAGTCCAGTTATTAATTCTTAGTCGGGTGAGGGTCTTTGTGTTACCCTGGGCTAGGACACACATTGCCATTTACAGACTACCGAGGTTTTCCTCCACTTGTCATCAGCAGAATCCACACTTTGGCTGGCAAGATCTCACCAGAATGTGGAGTGTTTCAAAGGATATAATTACTTTTTTTTTTTTCTTTTTTAAAGGATATAATTACTTTCAGAGAATGATCCACTAAAATATTTGACGGGTTCTGCGAGAAACACACAAGCTACTTAAGAAGCCAAACCAAAGCCTTGTTCTCGAGGGCCTGGCTGTACCACCTTTACATTTCCAGTGCAGCAAATACGAAACCATCTGACCAATTTAATTCACCTGCCAGTCTGTATTATTCCTCATTTGGGAATAATTTTCTTGCACAAGTCTAGAACAATCTACCAGAAAATAAGTCGAGATGCTGTCTGACTCCTTTTGCAACACTGAGAACCAGTCCAGGGGCAGAGTAGGAAAACCCTGGCATGTGCTCAGAATGATGACTGGCACAGAGCGTGGCTCACTACCATTAAACATTACTAAAGCACATCATGGTCAGAGGGCATATAAACCAGGAGTGGGTTTAGATATGTGGCCTTCTTTCAGTGCATGTGGCCATGAGAAGAAATCCTTAGGGACTCAGAAAAGTCCCCAAGACTAAAAAAAACCCAACGTTCCCTTCCTCATCAAAAAAACTGTATCACTCAGCTACAGCAGTATGTCCTGTGGAAGGTATGGATGAGTAACACCCAGGCAGCACAAGCCATGAGCTCAGCACTGTGGCTAAGTACACCTCTCAGCACCAGACATTTGAGTGTAGATAAATAAAGAGAGCCCAGAGAAGTGTTTAATTAAAAAAAAAAAAAAAAAGCCAGCCAAAAAAGCAAAAAGCAGGAAGGACCTGTCAGTGCTGCAGCAACTCACTGCTCTGCCTTAGCCCTCACTCCTAAGCCCCTCTTGACTTTGAGTCCAAGACTTAATAGAAAAAAAAATTAGTAATGAAGAACAGGGTCAGGAAGGCTTTAGTTTAGTTTTTGACATAGTCATTGCTTACCGAGCAGGCCTCTTCCCTGAAAGAAGCTGATGATGGACATGGAGGTGTTAACAGAGTGAGGCAGCAGTTTACACTTCAGGCTATGAATCCAGAACCTCAGATTACACTCTCAAACAGGAGCACAAAGACTTCATCACTGCAGAAGGTGTTACAATCAGAAATGCACTGCAAGTTCCCAGTGCTCTCTGGTTACTCTGCCTCTGGACGCTGCACTGGTGAGGCCACCCTTGAGTACTGGGATCAGTTTTGGGTCCCTCACTACAAGAAAGACATTGAGGGCCTGGAGCAGGTCCAGAGAAGGTCAACAAAGCTGATAAAGGGTCTGGAGAACAGGGCTGGTGAGGAGCAACTGAGTGGCTTGGGGTTGTTTAGTCTGGAGAAAAGGAAGCTGAAGGATGACCTTGGTCTCTGCATTTCCCTGAAAGGAGGTTGGAGCCAGGAGGGTGTTGGTCTCTTCTTCCTCACAGCAAATGATAGAAGGAAAGGAAATGGTCTGAAATTGCACCAAAAGGGATTTAGATAGGGTATTAGAAGAAAATTCTTCTCTGAAAGGGTTCTCGAGCATATTGGAACTCAGGGAGTTCTCAGCGCTGGAGGTATTTAAGAGCTGTGTAGATGTAGTGCAGTTAGGTGTACTTGCCCTGACATCTGAGGCCTGCATGAGAGCTTGCCTTCATCTGGATAAGACGTTCTTTGCTATCCGTGCTGACTGCAGCTGGTTAGACTCTTCATCAAAACCCACTGCTTTCAGTACTATCAGGAATCAGTTATTTTTTACAGACAGGATGGAAATTCAGAGTCCAGGACTATGACCAGGGAAGGCGACAGATGACTTTCAAATTATGATAAAAGTCCTGAAAAGGTTGAAGCAGATGCATTGCTTAAGGATCAGAGTGGGAGTCCGTGTTCTCAGCACTCCCAAGCAATCACTTTGCAGTAGGATGAGAAATGTGATCATGGAAAACTACGAAATGATAACCAAATCCTTACAGCTGCTGCTGCAATGGCGCCTCCATGATCTTAAAGCTAGAATCCCTCTGATAAAAGAGCATGAAGGGGAAAAGAGGGAAGAGAGGAGAAAGCAAAGGACATGCCATCCAGAGCAGTATCTCAGCAATGTTCAGAGCAGCTTTCCTAAACTAGTCTGTGTCTTGGACCAGCTACTTGCTGCCTAAAGCTTGAGAAGCAGTGTAAATGTGACAAGTCAAAGCACATAATTTGCAGGTCATCCAGGTAAATCTCCAAGAATAAGAAATCTTCTGTATTTAATCAAAGACTGACTTAGGGAATGGCTGTGCCTGAGTTAGAGGCTACATTTCCTAGATCTCCAAAAAACGCCTGGTAGGGGCTGACATAATCCTGTGCAAAGTAATGGGGAAGAAGTCCTGAAGAGCACTGCCCAGCAACGGAATGAGCAAAGCTGAGCTAACTCACAGACTTTCTGCTCTTTTATTTCCACTACAGAGCTGCTGTTTGAAAGATAAAAGCAGGGGACTTTGCACTTGAACTGAGATACAATGAAGAGAATCATGTTTTTTTATTTATCTGATGATTAATTCACTGGATTGGGGTAGGTTCCAAGAAAACTTTATCACTTGCTTAAACCAGCTGCTTCAGAGCAGATCTGCTGAGCAGGTGCTATCAGCATTGCTTCTGATACAGCTGTAAGCCAGCTGTAACTAGTTAGCTTGAGAACATCGAGCCAGGTAGTCCTGGCATATCAGAGTCCCCAGTGAGGCTGAGGGCTGCTTTTTAACTTTTCCCAGCCTGTGCTACAATCCTTGCCATGGCAGATGCCCTGGAAACAGCATGGGTGCTGATTATTTGAAGGTAATTACAGTGCACCTACAATAGATGCAATATGGCCACTGACGGACCTTGCTAGCTTATCAGATGACTTTTAGCACAGCTGCTCTTGTGTGACCTGACAAACCTGAAAAGCAGCTTGGATTCTCTGGAAAGGAAGATGTGACACTTCTATAAAGACAGTGCCCAGTGACGGGGGATTTGACTCGAGCCTGAATGGAGCTCACGCAGACACAGCACTCGGATTGTGCACATCTGCTCATTGGCAGCACCACAGCTCTGTGCAAAACAGATCAAAAATATGCTGCTTAAAACACTCAGTGCTCTGAAAGACACTAAGCAGAGGAATATATTTAATAAATTAATTGATTCATGACTTTGTCATCCCAAATAAACATTTTAAATGGTTAATGGAAGTGCTTTTTACTTCTGGATAAAAACTGCTAAAAGGGCTGACTCTGAAATATTTGAGAAGTTTGGTTTGTATTAATGTCTAAATGTTGGATCCTTCTCTTAAAGGTTTTGGATATTTTTGGACAGTGAATTGTATGTGAACAAGCTTTCCATGTGGTTTGTAGGCCTCATGCTTGGCAGTGCTGAAGTTACCACAGGAAGACCTTTTTCTCATGGCATTTTGGCTTCCGGTCACAAGCACAGCCTGGAAGTCAAGAGGCGTGGGAAATTAAAATAAGAGGGGAAACAGTTAACCAGAATTCTGTGAAAAGGCTTTAGATTCACTGGAAAGTATGGGAAGGTCAATCCTTATTGTATCCAATTCCATCCTCCCATGCCTAATAAATTATAGGATGAGATCAACAAAGTTAGACAGTAAAATGTCTCAGGTCTTTCTGTTTGCCAGCTGAGGACTTTTCTCCCACCCAGAGCCTCTGAACTGGGTGAGACAAACTGCTCATGCCCCACTTGATGGACTCCTGATTGCTCCTTTTGGGAAACCAGTTCATACTCAACAGCTTATAGGGCCTTGATGATTTTCCCTTTATAATTAGCAATATTAGTTAGCTTTGTTGTTGTTTACTCTGTTTCCTGCTCGGCTGCTGCTGTGATGGATTTAGTCCATGCTACCTTCTAAAGCAGAAGCACTAATGCCCACGTACACCCCATATGCCAGAGTCTACACAGGCTCTGAGCCAAAGTAGGCAGCAGAACCCTGTCCCAGCTACAGGACAAGCATTTGAACTCCAAATTCAGCCACCTTCTGTTGGAACTGGAGTGATCTACAGCTTCACAGATTGCACCGGGCTGGAAAGGATCCTCAAAGGTCATCTTATCCAACACCTCTTACTGAGCAGTGACACTGCCAACTAGATCAGGCTGCCCAGGGTCACACTGAGTCTGAGCTTGAATGTCACTAGGGATGGGGACTCAACAACATCCGCAGGCAGCCTGTGACAGTATTTTATCACCATCATTGCACAGAACTTCTTTCTGATTTCCAACCTAAATCTCCCCTGCTCCGGTTTCAAACTGTTGCCCCACATCCTATCACTACGGTCCCTTCTAAACAGTCCCTCTCCAGCCTTCCTGTAGGTCCCCTTCAGCTATTGAAATGTAGCTATAAGGTTTTCCTTCACTTCAGGCTGAATGGCCCCAACTCTTTTAGCCTGTCTCCATAGCAGAGGTGCTCCAACCCTCTGATCCTATTTGTAGCCTCCTCTGGACCTGCTCCAGCAGGTTCATATCTCTCTTGTGTTGGGGGGAGGCCAAACTGTTGTTCAAAACTGATCTGGCCATCAGTGGCTCAGAAATCAGCTGCAGTGCTGCATTGCCAGAGTATTCTCAGCCCTGCAGCACTTCTTTCTGCTGCACTGCCCCTCCAGGCCCTGACCCCGCTGTGTGGGCATACAGAGCTGCTGATGCTCCATCAGCCCTATCCTGCTCCTACCATCCTCTAACCTGTTGATGGTCCTGAGAGTGCATCCTTCAGTTCTACACATTTTCCTGGGAGATGATTCACTTTATCCTTAGTGCTGATCTCCTTTGGGATAGTCAAAGGTTGCCATGGAGTAGCTTTTCCATCAGGACTCAGATTATTCTGCATCTTCCCTTCAGGATCCTCCACTTCTGCTTGTGCTAGAAAGAGAGACATGGAGGTTGCTTGGCCTTCCAGTTTAATTGAAACCTGAAACAAAAAAGTACAAAATCTTCAATCACATAACCCAGGCCACTTGATAATCTTGGATTTTTTATCTGAGGTAGGGGGCCACATCATAAAGGGCTCAAACATTAGGTTTGTTCATCAGCACCCCTGGCCACCATGGCATGGTCCTATCTGTTTCCATAAAATGAGCCACCTGTAGAAGATATATCTGCCTTTTGCATGAAGGGAGGCAGTTTCAGGGAAGTGGTTTGGAAAGGCATAGGTTGGAGTTTGATTCACTTTTACTGCCACAGATGTGTAACGCGCACACCTTGCAACAAACAGCTGACTTTCCTTCAGACATGATCATGAGTTTGTTCTGTCATTAACACATGGACAAGGGAGAAGCCAGCTGAGGCAGTGACAGAGGCAGTGACAGAGGCAGTGTTTGGCTCTCTTGAATTAAAAAAGTAAATAAATAAAACTGCATAGCACGCCAAGCAGACCTACCTGATGGGAACTCTTCCCATGTCATAAAAATGGTCCCAACACAGTGAGCACACCTCATGTGTAAGCTGAAAAGGAGCAGAAGCTAGCAGGAGAGCTGTGCCCAAGGACCAGCTGATCGGGTCCCATGCAGCCTTGCAGCTTCCCACATGACAGACAGCATCTTCCTGTTCCATCCCCGGGCTGCTGAGAGCAGCATAAGCTGCTAACAGCGAGCTCCACTGGCCCAGAGGAGAGGGAAGTGGTGGCACAGGACTGTGCAGTGACTGTTTTGCTTGGGAAATCTTTAGTCCTTGGGATTCAGCCTGGTGAGTATTTGTCTGCTCTCTGGATTTACTGCAACAGCCACCTTTCAGGAAAGATTTCCAAGGAGATGGAATGCTCTCATAGGATACAGGTGAGGTAAGTGAGTCTTCTCTGCTGTGGAGAAAGGGAGGGAGGAGGAGGGTTTGCTGTGTGATTGTTTCACTCTAGTGCTTCATGGCAGTTGGAATGCTTGGTGCGTGGAGAAAGCTGCTTAAGGAAGAGTTTCATCTCTGCTGCAGTGTTGGCAGTATGAGGGGGGCATCCTTTTAAGTTCACGTGTTATAAGTCAAATATTTGTACATGGAAATAATATTTGACTAGAAACTGTCTGCTTTTCTTCATCAGACATATGGGCTCTGTTCTCAGAGGATCTGCCTTAATATGTTTATCTTCACAGACATCCAGAAAGGTTTAGCACAGGAAACTGATAAGAGATTGAGTTTCACTAAGTCATTTAGGAAGCAGAGCAAGGAAATTAATTCACAAATCTACAGCTCCTGAATCTTTGACTACTATCTTAAGCCACTTTTATTTCCCCAACCCTTGCAAAACACCTCTTATGGTAGAATGTAAATATCTGAGTATACTTTGAGTCTCATTGGAAGTCCAGCTCCATACATTTAGTAGGGCCACTGTGTATTTTCTCCAAAGCTCTTCTGACTCAGAAAGTGGAAAAATAAAGTAGGTCTTTTATGTAACTGTGTCAAGAGGCAACTTAAATAGCAGCCAAGCCTTTCAAGGAAAGTGGATTTCCCTTGTGTGCTCTGGCTTATAAATCCTGTCTCTTTTATTTTAGGAATATAATTGTTGCACCTTCCAAAACAACACACCAGCAGCCAACTGCAACAGTCAGTGTCTTGTGCGTCTGTGAATGACCTTGGCGAAGGGAAAGAGGAGTTAGGATCAAATTAATGAAAAGGAAAGACAGAAAAACCAAAACAAATGGATTTAATCACTACAAATAACTCACTTTGGCAACAAATCATCTGCTGGGTATACATAAATGAGTCATTTTTGTCTTTATGATCTCTTTAATCAAAGGGAAGAACTGGATCCTTCCAGATGCTGATTCAGTCCTCTTGAGATAGGTTTCTAAAATAAGTGTGATGAATCATTTTCTAACAGCTCCTGTCTCCCTTCACTGACTCTAGAGGAGCTGACAGTGGATGCATTACTCTGACAGGAGAGAAACCCCAAACATTCTTTCTTTTTGTATGCGCCAGCTACAAGGCTTTGCTTAAGACGCAGGCAGAGCAGGTAAGGCACCTTCCTACTGCTTTGGTATGGTTTGCTCCAGTCATGTGTTCACCTGTATATATCACCTAAGATTTGTAAAGAAAAGATCATGAAAGGGCTTCCAAAATCTTCCAACTATGTAGGCCACACTTTCCTATACACAAATATCACTTCTTGAATCTGCATGAGTAAAAAATCCCTCATAAACCCAGAATCTTTGGAGCCATTTAGCTGTAGTTCTTTTTCAGCAGCTAATGAAGGGAATGGATAGACAGAAAGTAAAATCAGATCCTCACTACGCTGCAACACTTTCTCCTTCTCCAGAAATTCCTGGTCGTCACTTGTCCATACAGAGAGAGCAAAACAAAACTCATACATAAGTGAGGTGTTCCAAAGCTTCACCAAGACATCAATGCCCAACTGTTTCTGCTGCCTAATATAAACAAGTTCCTTTAGGCAAAAGAAAGGAAGCAGTGGCCTCTAATTCTCTTTCATTTTCCAATCATTTCTTTTATCCTCGGGTCACCTTTCACTCAACCTCACTTTTTTTAAGGTATCCATTTATGACAATTTTCAGTTCAGAATCTCTTTCAGGGCATGATCAGAGAAGGAATATTTTACCATGACACTGCTGAATGTCCAGCACAACAGCATCTCGTGTTTCTGAGTGCTGCTTTTACATTATGGATTACATTACAAGCAGGAAACTAAAAGATCTCCTTCCCCTTTGAGCTGGAGTTCCTTTCCAAGCGAAAAACCCTTCCAATCAAATGAGCAGCATCACACTGGCACACACATGACACAGGGGAATCAGGCTGCTAGCATCCAAGGTTCCTGCAGCAGCACCACGTGCACATGTAACCAGAAAGTAAGCAAAGTCTGAAAATACAAAGCCAAACACAACTGACACCAGTACCTGCAGGGCCAAAGCCTAACTGCTGCATCACTAACCCCACTTCTGTCCTGTGACACTAGGAGTCTCATTCCTGCTTTGAAAGAGTGCATGTTGTTGTAGGGATCTAATATTAAACTAACCTCTGGGGAGATTTCTGCAGAAAGATACTGAGGAATAATGTGATTACTCCATCTTAAATCCTGGAAAGAGATGGAAAAATCACACTTTTCCCACAATGAGTGTATAAATTCAGAATAATCACCTTGTTCTTTGTTATATTAGTTGTCATTTCGAAATACCTTACTCTCCTGCAGGGCTCTTTCTGCCTATCTTTTCACAGTGCTTACACCATTTTACTTCCTTTCCCAACTGCTCTATGGGGCTGGGGCAGGCCCTTGTTAGGTAAGCAACACTGAGAGCTACTGGACTATCCACACTGCCTCTGACAAACTCACCACACAGGCACTGACCCCACACCAGTCCCTGGTCTCAGGATTCCCTTTCAGCAGTGCAAGAGCTTTAGCCAGTACCTGCTGACATACAAACTGTCTGGATTTTATTTTTGGCTACATCAACCTTGCACCAGCGAAAGTGATGGCTGAGATGTCCAATTTAAACTTAAACATTGTTTTGGGCTTACTGATGAGGACCATCTTCACCCAGGCTATGCCAGAGTAACCCAGGCCAGAGCTGCTCCAGACCCTGACTTTCTGATGAGACAAAATCATGGAGGGGCTGCTATGAGACACTATCCAAAGGGGCTGAAGAAGCTTTACCATCATGATGAATGAGAGGCTGTCAGGAAAGGCTGGTGATGATTTTCTTTCCTTCAAAGGGTTGCTGGTTAGACTGAGCTGTATAGACATAATATCTGGCACTCTATAAAACACTAGATACAATCCTGTGTGTCTAGGCTTTTCACCTAAATATAGAATAAATAATGCAGTAGAAGGGGGTGGGGGATAGCAGCAGCTGCCACCTACCTTATTGGCTTTGTGATCCTGGTCATCTCCTTTGCCCTCTCTCAACTGAGATACTCCACCTCAGCTTTGTGCGAGGAATTGGGAGGCTTGCTCTTTGTTGTTGCTGCTTTCCCGATCATTGGCCTGGTCATCTACCCAGCAAAATTTGTAGATGAAATACCACTGACAGGAGAGAGTATGTTCAGCTGGGCCTATGGCTTTGGCTAGGCCAGCACTGTTGTTGTAATAGGTTGTGCTTTCTTCTTCTGCTGTTGCCTCTCCAGCTGGGAAGATGAAATCCTGGGAAAGATCAAACCTCCATATTACTACTCCTCCCCAGAGAGAGCACCATACTTAAATTGAAAGATTAAATCCATGATCAACTGTCAACACAACAGAGGAGCATTTCTGATGTAAATCTGGTGTCTTTGTAGGAGACTGAAAAAACTTGACCCTATATCTCTGAAGTATTTCTTGATCGCCCTGGTAACAAATGAGTAAAAATATTGGCATCTTTAAGCAAATAGCTTTTACCTGAAGTATTATTTATGTATTCTTATGTCAGTTCTGTTTGGGTGGCTTACTTGCTCCCTGCCCTCCCAGATACTTGAGTCATTCTTATTTTGTTCAAACATTTGCTTATGAATAAAGATGTAGTGTTTCAGGTGTGGAAAGGAAGAGGCAAGATTTGGGTAATAGGTTGGAAGTGATGATCTGGGAGGTCTTTTCCAACTTGGTTAATTCTGTGATTATGTGGCCATCAGTGCAGGTGCTGTAAATATATCAAAGTTTAACAGATTACAGCAATCTAAAAAAAAAAAAAAAATAGAGAAGCCAGGCACTGCTATCCCATGGATTGAAAGCAACTTCATGTCTATACCAGAGCTCTCAAATACCAGCAGGAAAATGGAAAGCTATGTAAGTGACAAGATATCAGGACTGTCAACGGCATCAGAAAGAGGTCACGTTAGCCTGGGCACACGTTCACCCAGACTAATTGGCAAAGCAGCCCTATTTCAGATGTGCATTTTAGAACCCACAAATGAATCATGAAGGTCATGCCTCCAGAACAGGCAAGCAGGCACTGCAAATCAGCAGCTATGAAAAACATGAGGATTCTAGCAATCCATCAGCTGTTAGTTCTGGTGACGTGTTGAGACTCTCTTTGCAGACATCATTTTCAGTTACAAAAGAAAGAGACTATTGAGTAAAAAAAGAAAAAGAATGTGAACCCTGTATTCAGCAGGAGGGAAAGCTTTTTCAGACTCAGTTCTTCGATTTATTGTGGACCTGGCCAAAACAAAGCAGTCAGCCCTGACAGTGCTCACAGAGTGATAAGAATGCGCTGAGATTAGCACTGCATGACACAGTGTGAGACTGGTTTGGAACCATCACAGCCTGGAAGCCATTTCAGGTAACAGAGTTTTCTAATCTAGCAGAAGACACAAACAAGATTCATTGATTAGAAGCTACAGTTAGACACTGTCCAGGCTAGGAGTTTGCCCTTTTAACAGTGACACATCAGCCACTGGAATTATGGATCTTTGTCTCTCAGCTAAGAACTGGAAATCCAATCCAGGCCTGGGCTCATGTGATCAGTCACCTGGAGGTTCAGGCTTGAAGGAGAAATTTCTATGTGAGATGCTGTAGCCTGCACTAACAGAATCAGAATAGTTCACAGCTTCACCATGTGGTAGTAAGAGCAGTTTATAGTTTTCTCATGTGACATTTGACACATCTGACAACCTCGGATTACTCATGTGAAACAGGAACAGAGTTCTTTGGTCTCCAGCAGAGGTGCAACCACCTGCTGAAGTGCAAGCTGCAGGCTGAGGAGTGCGAGAGTCAGGTGAGGAAGGTGCCCCACAAAATTGTTTGAACCTACTGCATCTGTGACAGACCTGAATGAGCTTCACAGGTAGATCAGAATGACTCTGGAAGCTGCTATACACCATGAAGCCCAAACCTTTCTTTTCCTCCACCTCCCTGCTTCCCCAGGGAGGTGGAGCCCCAAGGCTTCAATTTCTAGTATGGAAGTGGAGGCAGTAAATCCACACTGCTCTACAAACAGGGCAGCACAATGGCTGGGGCAGTTCTTGTAATCATATGTCCCTAAGTAAAATTCACATGACCATTACAGGCTGCCTATGAGCAACGGCTCTTTGAGCCTACACTGATCAGCAGATTGGTGCTGCCAAGGCACCACAAGAAGTAATTTTATCCAGTCTCTTTTCAGAGGGGCTTGCAGCTCATGCTGGCCCTGCAGCTTGCAAGCTTTTTTCTTTTTTTTTTTTTTCCCACCCTAGCCATGCAGTTTGACTCTTCAGATGGAAATTACAACAATTTCAAGAATGAAGAGTTCTAGCCTGCTTCTAAAAATAGCCCCCATCTTCAGCAGGGGATGCGATTCCTTAGCCATGTGCAACAAAGATGACCTCTTTGTCAGGTCTAGCCTGCAGCAGGAGGTGTCTGCTGCTGGTCTGCTTTTACATTGGTTCACAAATAAACAGGCAGTTCCTCTGGCTGGCCTCCCTCGCCAAAGGCAAGCAAGGAACATTCTGTACAAGGAAGCACTCACAATCATCCCAGAGGCCAGCTCTGATGGTTAATGGATGCATCAGTGATGTGTGCTAAGCATTAATGCTTCGCTAATGCATTCACAGAGGGCACGGCTGCCCCTGCATCAGTGCATGGCAAACACAAGCGTGCACATCTGGGGTGTTCTGCAGACGTGAGCTGAAAGAGAAGGCTCCTAGCTTTGCAAAATGGAGTCTCTGTGCTCACAGCTCAGACTGATGTAACATGCCAGGGACATCAGAATATATCATCTGCTTTTCTAAAGAGCTGAGCAAACCAGGAACATGTGTGATATTTTACAGAGAAAAAAAAATTATTAAGAAAAGGTCACTTGAGTCCTCCATGAATTACATCTTTCAGAAAAAAAAACAAAACAGAGAAGGAAAAAATTAAAGTTAAGGCAGCGTGAGAGCCACTGCAATGTGAGCATGATGGAAGATGAATCTCTTTTTCAATAATCTTTATGATTCAGGAACTAGAAAACTACAGTGCAGGCATGCCAGGGAAGTGGAATCTAAGGTTGTTTCCTCTTCTCCAGGGAGTTAGGGTTGGAAAGGACCACAAGGATCATCTAGTTCCAAACCCCCTGCCAGGGGCAGGGACACCCTAACCTAGAGCAGGCTGGCCAGAGCCTCATCCAGCCTGGCCTTAAACACCTCCAGGGATGGAGCCTCAACCACCTCCCTGGGCAACCCATGCCAGGCTGTCACCACTCTCATGTTGAACAACTTCCTCCTCATGTCCAGCCTGAATCTCCTCACCTCCAGCTTTGCTTCATTCCCCCTAGTCCTGTCACTCTCTAAGAGCCTAAAAAGTCCCTCCCCAGGGTTTTTCGTAGGCCCCCTTCAGATATTGAAAGGCCACAAGAAGGTCACCTGGGAGTCTCCTCTTCTCCAGACTGAACAGCCCCAACTCTTTCAGTCTGTCCTCATAGGAGAGGTGCTTCAGCCCTCTGAGCATCCTCATGCTCTGGACACACTCCAGCATCTCCACATCCCTCTTGTAATGGGGGTTCCAGAACTGGATGCAGTACTCCAGTTGGGGTCTCAGCAGAGTGCAGCAGAGGGGGAGAATCACCTCCCTCCACCTGCTGGCCACACTTCTGATGCAGCCCAGGATCTGGTTGGCCCTCTGGGCTGCAAGTGCACACTGCTGGCTCATGTTGAGCTTCTTGTCCATCAGCACCCCCAAGTTCCTCTCCTCAGGGCTGCTCTCCATCCAGTCTCTGCCCAGCCTGGATCTGTGCTTGGGATATGCTGGATAGAGGGGACCTTATCACTGTCTACAACTACCTAAAAGGATGTTGTAGTCAGACAGGGGTCAGGCTCTTCTCCCAGGCAACTAGTGACAGGAAAAGAGGGCATGGTTCTGAAGCTGTGCCAGGGGATGTTTGGATTGGATATTAGGAAGCACTTCCTAGTGGAAAGGGGGATTAGGCACTGGAATGGACTGCCCAGGGAGAGGGTGGAGTCACCATCCCTGGACGTCCTTAAGAAAAGATTGGATGTGGCACTTGGTGGTATGGTTTAGCTGATGTTGTGGTGTCAGGTGATAGGATGGATTTGATGACCTCAGAGGTCTTTTTCCAGCCTGTGATTCTGCAATTCTGCAAAGCACAGGGTTGCCTCACTCCAGTGATGCAAAAGGCTCAGGGTGGATAAAAGAAAAGTGTGTATCCAGACTTGTTTTCATTGCAAAAGATATGCTCAGTGTAGTCAGAACAATAACCTAGACATGTATCATGCATCTTGAAGAAGCACAGCTCAGGAAATAAGTGAAGTGCAAACCCTGTCCACAACTTGGCCTGTCCCAGTGTGCTGGTTTAGGGCCATGAGCTACCCAATACCAGAGGACAGGAATGAGTAAGCTGCAGCACAGGAGGCTCCACCTCACAGTCTCACAGTATTACCAAGGTTGGAAGAGACCTCACAGATCATCAAGTCCAAGCCGTTACCACAGAGCTCAAGGCTAGACCATGGCACCAAGTGCCACGTCCAATCCTGCCTTGAACAGCTCCAGGGACGGCGACTCCACCACCTCCCTGGGCAGCCCATTCCAGTAGCCAATGACTCTCTCAGTGAAGAACTTTCTCCTCACCTCAAGCCTAAATTTCCCCTGGCACAACTTGAGGCTGTGTCCTCTTGTTCTGGTGCTGGCCACGTGAGAGAAGACAGCAACCTCCTCCTGGCTACAACCACCCTTGACACAAGGGGGAACTTCTTTACTGTAAGGGTCACAGACCCCTGGAACAGGCTCCCCAGAGAGGTTGTGGAGTCTCCTCTAGAGACTTTCAAGGCCTGTCAGGATGCGTGCTGACACGGTGCTGCTCTGACAGGGGATGACCTTCTTGTGTTCCTCCCAACCCCCTGACATCCTGAGATCCTGTGATATTTCCTCCTTTTCAGGAGTAAAACTAAAAATGCTGCACCCCAATTGGTAGTTTAAAGGAAGATTCTACTAGTCTTTACATCCAGAAGGCATTCAGGTAAAACAAATACAGTCACAAACTAGGTCAAGCTTACCAGATCAAAATCTTCCAGAATCCTCCACCCCATTCAACCTCAGCAGGCCTGAGAGTAGTCCAAAACTGCCCTCCCCGCCTCAGGCCTACAAGGCCTCAGCAGGCCTCATGACGCACCAGTTAGCAGCTGTCGGCCCCACACAAACCATGAGGTAAGCAGGGACACACTTCCCAAGGAGAGGAGAAGGAAGGAGAAGCAAGGAGGAGAAGGCAGTGCTATCAGCCAGCCACTGCTTTATAAACGGTGACACTAAGAAGAGAAGAACAACAATGCCACGATACCCTGGGCTGACCAGGTCTGTGCCCTGGGGCTCTCTGTCTCTTTCTGGAGGACTCAGTCTCTATGGTCTTCTTAAGGGCAGCTGGCCCAAACCACCACACCCAGCTGTATCACTATGGTACGATGAACAGAGACATGCAATAACACTGCCGGTAATGTCTAGACTGGAGAACCATCGCTGGGCTTTGGAAGAGAAACATCAGAGCGGGAACAGTGCTCATGTCTCTCTCATCACCTTCCCCTAACACAAGTTATCAGCAGCACAGCTATCGACAGCATGATGGCCTCCATAGCTCCCGGCAGAGACAGAGCTACAAGATGGACAGTCAGGGAAGCACCTGAGACCTTAGAACCCTTTGTTGCTTTAAGTGTGAGGCTTATGTGACAAACCCTCATCTCCACACACAAGGCACACAGAGAGGCAAAGTCTGCTGGTTTGAGGTTAATTGGAATATTTTACTGAGAGAAGTGAAATCCTTGGCTCTAAGGAGAATAACAACAGTGACCTATATCACTCATTCTTCTGCTGAGAGAAGCAACTAGTCAAAATATAGATAGGGCACTCGCTTCTCACACACTCCTCAGTTGTTTCTCAGCTGTTCCTCTCTCTGGCAGTCTGTGTGGTTGCATCCACCTTAACTTTTTAATCTGACCTAATCCTTTTTCCTCTAACTTCCTTCTCCTCTTTCTGATATCTCACTTCAGATCTCTGAAGATCTACCATGTGAGCTATACAGGGCTTGATCTGATTATCTTCTGGGGGGGAGGAGGTTTGGTCCAGGAGCCTCCTGGGCAGTCTGATTGTTTTGGGATGGATTTTGTGTTTCTGTATTACTTTCAACTTGTATATAACTGTAAATACTTGTATAATGTACATATATTTGCTTTGCAAATTGTGCTAAGCTGTAAATACAGCTTCCTGAACTTCCAGCTGACTGAGTCTAGTCTGGTGAATTCATGGTGGGGAGAGGGGCAGGTAACTCCCAAACCATCACACAAAGGCAGGTAGGGCACCTAGCTAATAGTATTCCCTGATATGGATCGGGAATCATCCCACCAGTGACTCTTCTCCACACACAAGGAGGAGCAGAGAGACACAACAACACATGGAGGCACTCCAAAACCTAGTCAGAGAAATGAGCTCTCACTCTTGTCCCTCCAAGGGCTGCAACACAGGAGCATCACCTCCAAGGTTCACCAGTGACACCGTGAATCATCTGGAAATCTCTCCTGGCCACCTCACAGACAGAGGGGATCACAGCCTGGGGATGTCAAACATTACTGGATAAAGGGGAAGAACATCTCGGGATTGGACAAAATTTACTATGAGATGTTTAGTGAAAGAAACGAAAAGGGGAGAGACCAAAGCCATTTGGGAAGAAGGAAATGTGGAAATCAGAGAGAAAAGAGGACAAAAGGTTTGATGGGGCCAAAGTGGGCTGATGCTGTCTAAACTCCTTCTTGTCAGTACATTTATCTGGCCTGATCAGCACAGATCTGTCTTGTCTTCCTAAAAACTGCTTCTGAGTGACAGGCATGTGTGCATGTGTGTGTATGCAGCTCCAAGGAGCCTCTGAGAGGAGGCTGTGGGTCAGAGGGCTTTGTATCTGTGGCGCTGCCCAGTGCAGCAAGGAAGGTGTGCATATCAGTATGAGATGACTAGTAAAGGAGTGAAGTGCCCTGGTTTTCTCTCAGAAAATTCTTCCTTGCAGAGAATGCCTTTTTAACGTCTGTGTTTCTGAGCAGAGGGCTCCAAGGGAGAGGAAGGATCCAAGACCATCTGCTGGGTGAACTGTGAGAGAAGTTAGTCTAGAGAAAAGGTTTGTAAAGAGAGGGTAGACACAGGTGCACACAGGCAAGAGCTGAAAGGGCAACAATAATGCTGCTCTGTCCACAGGATATAGGGCCAAGAGAACATCCACTGGTCCAAAATGAAACTTTTTGCAGTTTAATACAGCACACTTCCTTGGGGAGCCTGGAGTCACAGGGTGTTACTGAGGATAAGCAGCTAGCAAAGACAACATTTAAAAGAACAAAGTAGTAAGACTACAACATTTTAGTCCTAAAAGTGTAGAAGTCAACCTTTAACTACTTGATGTACTCAACCCTGTACTCAACACTGGTCAGGCCACACCTTGAGTGCTGTGTCCAGTTCTGGGCTCCTCAACTCAAGAGAGATGTTGAGGTGCTGGAACATGTCCAGAGAAGGACCACAAGGCTGGTGAAAGGCCTGGAACACAAACCCTATGAGGAGAGGCTGAGGGAGCTGGGGTTGTTTAGCCTGGAAAAGAGGAGGCTCAGGGCTGACCTCATTGCTCTCTACAACTACCTGAAGGGAGCTTGTAGCCAGGTGGGGGTTGGTCTCTTCTCCCAGGCAAACAGCAATAGAACAAGGGGACACAGTCTCAAGTTGTGCCAGGGGGAAGTCTAGGCTGGATGTTAGGAGGAAGTTCTTCCCAGAGAGAGTGATTGGCATTGGAATGGGCTGCCCAGGGAGATGGTGGAGTCACTGTCCCTGGAGGTGTTCAAAAAAAGACTGGATGAGGCATTTAGTGCCATGGTGTAGATGACTGGATAAGGCTGGGTGATAGGTTGGACTGGACAATCTTGGAGGTCTCTTCCAACCTGGCTGATTCTATGTCATCAGAAGTATTTTCTCACTCAGCACAGCACACTGCAGTTCTTCTTTTTGGACTGGAATAGCTCCCAGGACTGCTGGGTATTCCCAATGCTGAGGAGCTAGGTCTTCCTGCTTTCTGTCTGAGCAGCAGAGTCCTTTCTTAATAGTGTTAAAAACCAATGCAAGTCCTTCCAGCAAGTCCTTCAATTTCTGGAGTCATGGTTTAGTAAAGAATTTGACCATGGACTGTAATGGAAGACTGTGCAAGGAGAGATGTGGACAAGTATCCAGAAGAGTGTGACTGTAGGGTCACAATTCTGTCATCTGTTGGGTCTCACAAAGTCCATTTCTCTAAAAAAACCCACCCTCTTGAGGTGAGCATTGGGCCTCCCACCGGAAAAGCCATAAGGGTCAGTGTCATCATTCAGACATTTGTGTAGAGATAGAGTCCCTCCCCTGCCACAATCTCCCAGTGTGACCTTAGGCCTGCTGTTTAATGTCCCCATGATGTGGTTTTGTGAAGGGGTGATACTTCAGCCCTTCCTTAACTCACGGGTACTTTTCTATGTCTAAAAAGTGGCATGGTGAGGTCTTAAAAGCTGTGCCACTAAGAACTGCAGATAGAAAAACACCTTCTTCACTGCCCATTGTTTTTCCATAGTTTCGTTATTCTAAAGTTATTCCACTTTTTCCATCTAGGGGCTCTATCTATCTCCATCTTTCCTGCCTTCCCCCTTCCATTTGTTCTGGCATTAAAGCTACCATTAGACAGGCATCTGAGCCAGAGAATCCCAGATCTAAACTTCTTCAAAGACTCGAAGAAGGGGGATGAAAACAGAGTTTTGGCTCCCAAAACATTAAGTTCAGATGGGGATTCAGATTCCATCTAGTTTGGGGTTGTGTGATTGCAATGTTCCAGCTCAAGTCTGTCTCTCCAGCTGTAAGGTGGAACTCATGACATTCAGATTCCTTCCGCAGCACGGAAGGGATGTCACCATAAACATTACACTATGACTTCCCTACAGGTTGATGCAAAAGAAACTAGCCCAGGAACAGCAAGGATCTTTAAAAAACATCATGACCTTTCAGCAACAGAAAACATGGGAAAATCTAAGTCTTAAAGCAGCTAATTGAATCCTGGCTTGGCACTCTGCACAAGTTCCTGCATGAAGAGAAGTTGAGGTGAGGGATTGTGGTGCTGACTCCTTAACTGCAGGCAGTTCTGCGTGTAAATATTTTAAGCCTGAGGTCTTGGTGTGCCCTAATCCAGGCACTGGTGTTTCTAAAGTGTAGGGATTCATTACGAGAGTGTCATTGTGAGAAAGGCAACCACAGTAACATCTAAACTCTGAATCTGGACATGGAAAAAATAACAAAGCAGAAACAAAAACACAGAAAAGAAGCAGAGTCTGTGTTGGAGCCTTTCTAAAAATCATATGTAAGAATCCAGATGGACAGAGTTCTGGATGCTGCTCATGCCTAACATGATCAGCAGATAGATGAGTGGCTTGGAGACATAAGTGAGCTAGAAAAAGTGCCAGACTGCTAGCTGGGATTTCAAGGAGTGTTTGTGGTAAGCCACACTTCAGATCTTTTTTTTTTTGCTGTGGCCTGAGTGCTGTCTTAGAGACCATGAATGGAAACTTAAGGACCAAATATTTTGGGGCTGGTCATGATTTCAAGATAGCAATCCCATTTTCCAACCTGTAAGCCATTTCCCTCTCAAGACTTGGGAGCACCACTGGATCAACAAAACAAGGCAGCCTCCCTTCACTGAAAAGCTCCCAGCATCCAGACCACAGCATCAATAAAGGAAAGGGCTCTACAGGGATTCTCCTGGCTCCAAGCTTTAAACTTGCCTCAAAACTATATATCAGTTCTTCTCAGACTTAACTGCCCCAGTCTTTGGGCTGGGGAAACTCTCTCATCGTGTCTCCTTCCCTTTCCCTCCCTGCCCTGATACTGACAACATCCTCAGCCTCCCACTTTCTTTTCCAAGTAGACACCTGATACTTAAATGGGCACTTTCAGTCTGTGAGATTCAGCCCAGACTTGTCCAAGTGGTTCAGTCTCCTTCCTTTTCCCTTTCACCACTACTGTTATGTAAGGAGGTAGCATTTGCTGCTTCCCTGAAAGACAAGCCCCATAGCATTCCTGCTGGGAGCATGTGTGGCCAAGGCTTTTGTGGATAAAAGTGGTGGTTTCCTATTCTCAGAGCTGCCGGAGTGCAGAGTCAAAAGCCCCAAAAGAGAGGCAATGTTTACATGAGGCAAACCACCTCAGCCCTTTGGTGGGGGTCAGGTGCACTGACTCACCAGCAGACCTTGGTTCCTCCTGCTCAGAGACACCGGCTGCTGAGAGCAGGGGGTGTGAAGTGACAGTCAGCCTGAGCAGGACTAACAGAAAGTCATTAGGAAGTGCCTGTCATGGCAAGGGGTCCCAAGCAGAGCAGGCACTCCTGTCTCTACGCTCAGACTGCAGGGTCACTTGTAGGCTCCAGAAGAGTGAGACTGTCTCCTACTGCTCCAGCACAAGGCTGGAGAGGGAGAAAAGCCCTCTTCCAGTTGGATTTCCCCCTCAGCAGAGCTTTATTTGCCTGTATAATACGAAACAGCCTTTTCTACCTCTGTTCAAGCTTTGGAGGCTTGGATTCCCTCCAGAAGTTTCGATTAACAGCTGAGCCTAAATCAGAGCTGCCTGGGGTCTCCTTTGCCTTACTGACACATCATAATATCTTTTGATCTGCTCCTCCAAGCCAGTTCCTTCTCCTGTCAAGCAGCTCCCTCCCTCTGACAAACAGCATGTCAGCCACTCTCCCTTGCTATAACCACACTGAGATGGTTCAAAACAGGACTTCTGCCAGAATGAGGAGAACTACTTGGTTTGAATGACTTGGAGCCAGACTGCAAAGGACGCTGGATTATGGACTGCAAGTAACCAGACGGATTCTGTTAAAGATGCTCAGCTTCTTCAGCCCACTTCAGGATTGACCTGGGTGGTTCAGGGGCCACATTGGTAAAGCCACACTGTTCACAGCATCTCATGGAGACTGGAGCACTCTGACAGTATCACAGTATCGGTCAAGATCAGTACATTACTCCTGGCCATACAGAGAAACGTCCCCACTGTGACTTGACTGATGAGTAGATTCAGCTCTTAGAGGTGGAGCGGATGAGACCAATAAAACTACCTTAACGGGGTGCCATTTAACCAGGCCTGAATCAGCTGAACCACAACAGGCTTTTTTCCTTCTGTTTCTGGATGGTTGGTGTGGCTGGATAGCACTAGTAATGAACACATTAAAAACTGTCACTCATGAGAGAGTGCTTTGCCATTGGAATGGGCTGCCCAGGAAGGTGGTGGAGTTGCCATCTCTGGAAGTGTTTAAGATAAGACTGGATGAGGCACTTACTGCCACGGCCTAGTTGATTGGATAGGTTGCACTGGATGATCTTGGAGGTCTCTTCCAACCTGGTTGATTCTATGATTGACAGACTGGTAAGCTTACTCACCCCATGTCCACAGAATACGCAGGAATGCAGTCAGGCTAAAGCCAATCTCAGCTGCAGCTGAAACTAGCAAGGCAGGTAAAAACCAGCAGTTTCTCTGTGGGCATTGGTGGAAGTAAGGCCAAAGACACTGTGGATCCATTGCTCAGGCAGTTAAACGACCTAATGACAAGCTACAGTGAAGACCCAAACATTATGTAATTCATGTTTCACATGTAAGACTTGTCCTTAGGCATCCCAAGTTTCTGAGCCTCCAATACAGTCCAGAGACATGAAACAATGCCCAAAGGAAAACAAGCTGGGGATCATTTCACCCAAGTGGATATGTGTAAGCCCATCAGACCAGAGAATCATAGAATCATAGAATGGTTTAGGTTGGAAGGGACCTCAAGGATCATCCAGCTCCAACCCCCTGCCACAGGCAGGGACACCTCCCACTAGAGCAGCTCGCCCAAGGCCTCATCCAGCCTGACCTTAAACACCTCCAGGGAGGAAGCATCCAC